>BQNB010054355.1:0-39582 GCA_026074375.1 Tanacetum coccineum
AGTCGGTAGATAGTACCAAGTATCATGGCATGATAGGTAGTTTACTATACCTAACGACTAGTAGGCCTGATATCATGTTTAGTGTCTGCCTTTGTGCCCGCTTCCAAGAGGCTCCCAAAACCTCTCACCTTGAAGCGGTTAAATGTATCTTCCGATACATTAAAGGCACTAAGCACTTAGGATTATGGTATCCTAAGGGGACCGGCATAGAAACCGTAGTATATGTCGACTCTGATCATGCGGAAGATTATGTGGACCGAAAGAGCACTAGCGGTACTTTCATTACGTAGAGATTATTGTTTGACATCTTGGTTCTCGAAGAAACAAACCGCTCTTGCTATATCCACTACCGAAGCCGAATACGTAAGCGCCGGAAAGGCATGTCAACAAGCACTATGGATAAAACAAGCTCCCATCGACTATGACGTACGACTCGACGACGTTCCCATCATGTGCGACAACAAAGGCGAGATTGACCTTAGAAAAAACCCGGTGCAACATTCTCGTACCAAACACATCGAAATACGTCACCACTTTCTTCGCGATAATATACAGAAAAGACATATCTCAATCAAAAAAGTGTCGTCCGTCGACAACATCGCCGACATCCTTACTAAACCCCTTAAACATGAATCGTTTAACTATCTACGTCTTGGTTTAGGAATGATGGAACACATTCATAAACCTTATGTGTTCGCTTCTCCTTCTTCTAATTTCGATTCTAGTCTGTGTTCCACTCCATGTCGTGACAACTTGAATACTTCATCCGAAGTACTTTAAGCATTTTTAATTTACGAAATGCAAATTAAAATGTCACTCCTCTTTGTTAAATTTTCGTCAAAAACTCAAAATCAAAAACCCTTTACTGAGGGCGGCCCCCATATAGGCGGCCCCTCAATATATTTGGGACCGCCATGGGATATGGGACCGCCATCAGCAGACCATAATATGGAACACTTAAACAAAAAATTTCAAAACACAAAAACAAACACTCCTTTATCTGCTGCCATTGACGAACACGCACAAAAACCCACTAAAACTCAAATCCAAACCATTAAAACATCAATTGAAGATCAAATCAACACTAATAATCAATCCATAATCACCAAAGATCATCAATTGTAAGTTATTTCATTTATTTTCTTTCAATTTGAGTCTAGGGTTCATGATGAACACAAAAAATTGAAATTGGGATTTTTCATTTTTCATCTAATTTTGTACAATTAGGACTACTTAGGATACAGGTACATCTAATATGTTCCAGTGGACTTAGGTTTTGTCATACATTAGTAAGATTAAACGAAAAATTAATTTTGAACCAAAACCCCAATTTTATTTTCAAATCACTCACGCTAGGAACATAATAAAATTGTTGTTATGCTTTGTTAATCCAATCCAAAAATGTTTTCAAACATATGCATAATGATCTCATGAACAAATTTTGAGATACATAATTCATATGAATTTTTCGACTTGTTTGGTTGAACAAAATCAAACTAAGGAGCGTTTGGGTTGACTCTTAGGATGTTATATTTAGGTCGAGTCAATCGGTACTCCATATTTGTTGCATATAAACACACACTAGGCATGACTTCCAAAACTTCAATACAAGGCATAAGGACTCTAAATTATGATTGTGTTACGGGACAAACAATTTTTCCAAACATAATCCTTTCAACTTTGCCTTTGGCACTCAAAATGACTCACCATTTCTTCCTGCATCATCATGTCACATGATGTATTGCATCTTAACAAGTACTCTTTTCAACTTTGCCTACTTTCTAACCAAACGAGTTGAAAAGATTAAAAATAAACTAAATTCTCCAATGCCATATGGAATGATTCTAAATTATCTATATGAATATATCATAAAAATTTTCCTCATGCTAGAAAATCGAATACAATCCATAACTGGCCTCCAAGAAACCTTGGGTTCATCTACTCATCTCAAATCAATTAACTACATATCATCTGAAGAAATTTCAAGTGTTGACTCAAATGATGGTTGAAATATTCCTCTAGAATTATTGCTAGGGATACGTACTTTTATTTATTACTATGTAATACTATCTTAACCTCTATCATGGATAATCAAGTACGTGTATAATGTGTCTACATTATTATTTCATGCTTTCTACGCGACATTTAATAAACCTTTAAGTCATTTATATGCTTGAACTTGGCTACATTACATGATTTCTCATGTCTCTTTAGATTATATTATGTGATCATGAAGTGATGGGAAATGCCATAATCGCTCTTCTAATTCTTACTAAAAACTCTGAAAAAGGATTGAACTTCTAAAAAATTTCATGAATCTCCAGAAAATGGTCCCCTTAAATGTTGGGCAGCTCCCTAATATATATGGGACCTCCACCAATATAAGGGACCGCCATCAGGAGAAACATGAAATATTCCTGTACCCTCCTTGTCTGCAAATTTGACCCTATTCTTCCTAGGTCTAACTGTCCTTTCCATTCTAAAATAACACTCATTAGAACTCATTCTTTCAAAAAAACCTTGCCTTTCCCAAATTCTTCTTCATAAACATCATTCTTATCATTCAAAATCACATCTCTGCCTTATAAACATCTCCTCAAGTCTCAAGGTTCTTTATTCTAAAAAAATCTCCTCGTGGACTACTCACGAAAAACACAAAAGAGAAATTCTTGGAACCTTGAAAACAAAGTCACATCTTCCACCTATACCCACCTTTCCTCCACCAATAGGACTCCAAACCACTCTCTTATAACAATAAACCTCTCTCATCTTCATCGGCCTCCTTCTATCTCAACGAAATCACTACTAATCTCACACCAAATCTCCAATCTTGGGTACTCACTCCTTTGCTCTTTTCTCCTAATATCTAATCCTACATCTCTTTCTTTCCTCTACAAATCTTCTAATCAAATCATAGTGAAAACCATTGCATGAACTCCTACCTTTTAAATCTTCTTGATATCAACATTTCAACATCCACTTGAGTTGACCTTATTAGTTCACCTCCCTCCTCACCATTCACTCATCCTCCTTGTCTAGACCAAGTCAATTTTATTCGGAACTTTTGTCACTGTTGCTTGGGAACTCGTAAAATCTTCAATATCTTAAAAGATGCTTAAACCGATAAAAAATCTTTCATCATTGGGCCCTCAACCCTTTTTTTCATCATCCATCACTACCAATTCTCCTTAAAATCTCTCCTAAACTTCAAGAATAATCTACTAGTTTCCTTCTATTAGATGCTTCAATATGTTGTGTTTTGTTATGATTATCTTATGTTGTATCTTCATATATTTTCCTATATGGCTATATATGTTTATCTTAGAATTTGAATAAACTTTATTTATTAGTTTCCAAAAGTGTGGATTATAATGTTGAGATATTTGTCATGCTATGTTGGCTTGCACTTCTAACCTTGTTTTGTAGCAAACAAATTATTGTAAGATCGATCCCTTGGTGCCCTAGACGAGGGGGAGCATACATCAAGGGGGAGTCTTTAATCGTCGATTTCTTTCTCTCTACTACAATTCGACGATCAACCTTTTTGGATTCGGACAAAACAGGGAGAGAATTAGAATTAACATCATTAGTAATTGATTAACTCTAAATTTATACTAAATGAGTTTTATTTTGTCATCAATCAAAAGGGGGAGATCGTTATACAATTATGTCTAAAAATGTTATTTTATTTTTTCGACCTCTCGATAGGTTTGGAATAATAACAAAATGTAAAACGTTTAACGATAAAATAAACGTTTATAAATTACTAACCGTAAAATTCTATTTCTAAGATTAATCACTTAAGGTATGGATAAATAAATCATTAAACATGATTGGTGATTAAGAAAATATTTTTCTTAAACCTTACATTTCTACAAAAGTGTTTTTATAAAAATATAAAAACAAAAATATTTTATTTATAAAAGAAATGTATTATTTAAATAATTTAATGAATCAGTGTTTTCCCCCTAAAATGGAAGGTTCTAAAACAGATAACACATTCCCCATAAAAAGACAAAAAGAGGAGCGTAGTCTACGACGGCCCCCTTATAGGCCTGACGGCCCCCTAATATATTTGGGACCGTCAGGACCGCCGCCTGCACAACGGCTCTTTTTGTCTCCTATAAATACTAGGTCACCCCATCTGAAAAACAAAACCTCTTGCCACGCATTTTCTCAGATCTACTTTTCTCTCTTCTTTCTTTCTTTCTAAAACACATATCTTAATCACTAACATACTTTGATCTTGTTTCAAGTGATTAATTCTTTCTTCCTCACTTCTTCTTCTAATCAAGTGCAAGAGAAGAACAATCGTATTCTTCTACATACTAATTGTTATTAAGTGATCTCCTTCTTCCTCCTAAAGATCACAAGTCTTTATTATATTAACTTTATGTTGTTGTGTAAATTGGATTGTGTGTAGATCCAATTGTGTAAATTGTGTATTTGTGATTTGGATTGTGTGTCAATCCAAGAGTATATATCTTGTGAGTGTGTAAAGACTTAGTGAAGTCTTAGATTGGTTCTAGCTAAGATTAGGACTCGACATCTAGCTTAGTGTCGAAAAAGAAAGTAAGCGACGTGTAAACGGTTTTCTCCGCCTAAAGGGAGCTTGTTGACATAGTGAAATCTCGAGTGGAGTACTCGGGGAGTGGAGTAGGAACGAAGAGGTGCTTCGTAGCCGAACCACTATAAATCTTGGTGTCTTGGTTTGATCGTTTCTTTCTCTATCTCTCTATATTGTTATTGTTTACTTAGTTCATTACATTAGATAGTTTAGTTGTGATTCATATTGTTGATTGATTGACATACAACTCGAATCAAAGCATTTTATAAGCAAAGTTTTAAAACGGTCAAATTAACTGGTAAACTATTCAACCCTCCTTCTAATTTCCTACAATATCCTTTCTACACAATCATGCCGCTCTAGATCTTTGATACACTTAAGTAACTAGGGTTTTAGAGTCTAAACATGCACATACATCAATCAAGAAGCAATATTATTAGGATCTACATACCAATCCACATGCAATCATAAGTAAACACTAATGAGATCTAGCCTAGCATTTTAAAGATAAGCAAAGAACAATAAGCAATCAAACAATAAGACATATTAAAAGATTAAAAGATAAAAGAACTTTACTATATTAAAACAAGCGATTTGGGGAAGGTACAAAAGGGTTGGGAAACCCTAAAATACTCTCAAAGTCAGCTACAAATCGTTCTCTATCGAACTACCACTCAAATATGCTATATGAAAACCTAAATTCGAGTTTGTATATATAAGAATGTAATCGCGACGGCGTCGCAAGAAATCCTGACGCCGTCGCGCCGTCAAATCTTCTAGGGTTTCTTTAGGACGACTACAGTCCAGACGCCATCACAATTTTCCTGACGCGGTCGCTAGCAGATCCAGACGGCGTCGCGAGCTTTTGACGCCGTCTCCACCATCTGTGATTTATTCTTCAAGCCTTCTTTTGGTGTAAAGTCGTACTCTTGTCCCGTTTCTTCCAAAATAGAGCCCAAGTCACGTGTATTTCCTCCAAATGTCTTCCAAGTGCTAAATTGCAAAAAGAAACGATTAAGCACATATTTTAAGCATTTTTGCATGATTATAGTAGTTAATTGGCCCCGAAAAGTGTATAAAATTATACCTCATCAATACGCTGTATCTAATTATTTGTGGATACGCCGTATACAGAACATGTAATAGATTTTAAAATTTTAACACACGAATTAAAACAAAGAATTTGAATAACGTAAAAACAAAAATAGAACTAAAAATACAAAAGTCCACTAAAATGACTAAAGCTAAAACCACTCTCCAGAAGTGGCGCCAAACACTTGATGTGTTTTAATATCTAGTCTTAAATTTATTATATTCGACTTAACCAATCTAGACTAACATAACGTGCAGTGGGGGATATATATATATATCCCCCCCCCCCCCCCCCCCCCCCCCCCCCCCCCCCCCCCCCCCCCCCCCCCCCCCCCCCCCCCCCCCCCCCCCCCCCCCCCCATACATATTGGGGGGGTTTCTAGGGGGGGGTTGTCCTTTTTATTATCCCGGTAGTTATAACTAAGTATGTAAGCATGGGTCGTTCGCAATGAATCAATGAACTAAGCTAAATCTAGTGGAATTCTACAGCTTCTAATAAGCTCGCTTATTTTAGGATGAAATAATCTAAACAAATTTAGTCTATCTAATCTAAGTTGAGAGAGATAAGGACATAAATAATGCTTAAACAAACACCTTAATATTTGTCACGAAAATAAAAATTATAATCCTTGTAGTTTAATTCGTAAGCTTAGTATATGGCTAAGAGTATAGTTGTAGTTGCATGCCTTTATTATTATAGCCATCATCTCGTCAGTTTGTTCCATATAAACTCTTATAACATAAACACTTCTCCATGGTAACATTTTTTTTAAGACACTAAAAGAAGCCTCACTCAATCCCAAAAAAGAAAGACAACCTTAAACGATGTCATCCATGGCTATGAACCTATAACACTGAGACCCACTATAAGCCATGGTGGGCCATAGGTACCAATTTTGGCACCTATTTCATGTTATAAGGTTACTAGGTCACTCCACGCTGCCCTTTTTTTCTCTTTAATGATTTAATTGGTTGGTTTGTATAAAGTGTTTGTGAGAGTTTAAAGTTAAACGCTGCAATAAAACATGCTTAGCCCATGTATTTTAGGCATAGATAGCACTACTCTTTAAAATAGGCATGCTGCCGATGTGATAGAATGGCTTTTTCTCTTTGTATCGTCACCCGGGGCTAGCAATAAGGTCTGCAAAAACAAAACATGACACGGTTTAAGACTCGTTTATGTTTTGTACATTACCTGGATAACAAATACATGTCTCTTCAAACGACATTCATTCAAATATTACAATAAGAAATGATTCATTTCATTTTCCACAAGCAGTATGAATTTATGTCAAAAAGTACAGTACATTAATAATACACGACCATTCTAGTCAAATTATAATTTAATATCGTCTATGAAGCTGCATCGCTCATGAAATACAATTGGTTTTTACTTTTTCTTGGTTTTCCAACACCAAATGACAAAGAATGATGACAAGAGAAGAAACACAGGATGTACAAATGGACCGTGGGCTCAGCTTCTTTTAAGTATGTTCCAACCAGGCGACGGTTGTTTATATGTAAAATCTTGTGAGGAGTTTCCGTAGCTTAAGGTCAAGGTTGTGAAGTTGTTCCATAAGCGAAAGGGGGGGGGGGGGAGGTGGGGGCAGGGAGGGAACGTCGTTCCTTGAAGAAATCAAGACGAGTTGTTAATTCTACCAATGTTGACGATGCTGCCAACGGGTTGTTTCTTGGATAATCATTCACCTACACAATTCACAAGTGTCATGACAATTGTGAGTTTTCCAACTATCCTTACATTTTAGAACATTATTCATTTTGATGTCACTATAATCAATTTTGAATATTTCTTATTAAGGGATCGAAATAAACAGTTTCGGATAATACAAGCTCTTATATGACAGTTTCAAGTGTGAAGTAAAATATACTGATTGAAATAACCACTTTCTGAAACTATTTCATTTCACAAACCATCTCTACTTTTTTTCACAAAATATTTTTGTTGGTCACTTTATCTGACTCTAAATTGAAACATCTGATTATAACAGCTTCAAACAGTAGCTTATTATCAGAATTGGATTAATAAATATCATATAACCATGTTCAGAAGGCATATCCAAACTCTCGCCGAAATTAATAGATGACGTGGGCAAATTGAAAACATGTTAATTTTGAAAAAAGAAATATTTTCATCAAGGCTCCTTCAACGGTCTCGAGGTAGTATGGAATGCGGGGGCCCCGAAAAAAAATCGACGGCGCCAAGATCATCCATGGATAAACTTGTGGATACCTCCGTGCTTTTAGAATCACTCAAACTTGGTGAGTCTAGAAAATGCTTACGAGAAGGCTGTCTGCTTGTATTGCCATTCATTAAGCTTTGCCCTTTATTGTTTCTCAGTTCCGCTCCCAATGAAGTTTCCTGCAAAGTATGAAGAAAAGATGCAAAAGTTTTTCAAGGATGCTATATATTTTTCCATCAGCAAACACGATTTAGATTACAGTTACCTCCGATCTTTGTTTTCGTTCATGGTTGATAAAAGCAATCTTAGAATCAAAATCTTGCTGAAAAACTCTCCTGTCAAATATGCACAAAGTATAAGAACAAGACATTCACCAGCGGTCTTTGGACCACTCGGTAGAAATTTCATGAGTACTTGTTACGCAACTGGAGTATTAAAAAGGCCAAAAGTTATAGAAACAAATCACGAGTTAGCACCTATTTAGGTTACAATAATAGGTCTGAGTGATATGTTGCTTGATATAAACCAATTGAGGCTTTAGTTGCAAAGAAATGTGTAAAATAAGATTGCTCATGAATAAAATGTTCTATTGCATCATTAAAACGATAAATTGGTGAATAATGGACTCACTGTTGAGAATTTTGGTTATGGAAATGTGGTATCGATCAGAAGATGCATCAAGAGAGGGAACCATAGTGATGCTGCGTGCTTGATGTAGTTGTTGATGCAATTCTGCACTTTCTGCTTCTATAGAGCAACATCTGCTTCTGCAAGAGCAATCTCCTCAAGCTCTGCCCTGGTCTTCATTAGAAAGAAAGAGCATATGATTAAAAAAACGTTTGACAAAATAAGAATTACCAACCCAAACCAGACATAACATCTGTTTGACCCATGTACTTATGAACGAGTCTATCAGGTTATATTTGATTTCATAGGGTCAAAATTGTGGGGAACGAACAACAAAGATAGCTAAAAAAACAGATGGGTGTTATAGTTCAAAGTCGTTCAAGTGTCATTATAAAGTGCCGTACAACTACTAAATCGTTTTTATTCAATTCAAGTGATCATTATAGTAACATTTTTTTTCTTTTTTTTGAAATCATATGGACGACTCAATGTCTTATCCAAATTTACCAAATACGTGGGCGTAAAAAGTGTTTCAGGTCACCGTTAACATGGCCTGTTTGACACAAAACAAAAAACTATCTCAGTTTTGACTCGGTAACTCCCATTCCACAACCAAGTTGCATCAAGAAAAGAGAAGAACCTCTTGGAATCCATATTCCGGGGAGCCAGTAACCTGCCCAGAGACATGCTTAACCCAACTTCTAATGCAGATCTTAAATCTCTTCTCAGCTTGACTGTTCTTGCAATCTTGAAACCTGTTATAATATAAAGTTATAATTAGAACCTAAAATGATAAAATAGGCATGTCAAAAATCCGTCCCACATGAAAAGTTGATAAGTTGGAGTTATAAGATAACACATGCAACACTATAATTGATCGATGTGTGACAATTGGTTACAACAATATCAAAGGAAAAAAGGAACGTGTACATCTTGTTAAGTGCCATACCGCGCTCATGCATTGCTTGCTTCATTTTCCAAAGTAGCTTGAAAGTATTGCATTTCACATCTTGTCCTAGATACAACAAATTATTCAAGTTAATTACAAAAAATCTTGTTCTTGCAATTTTAAAGTAAAACCACGGAGTATTATTACCTCTCTTTGCAATTCTCTGCCTTCAGGTCATTTTTCGTGAGTACACGCCTCTGAATAGCAAATCTCACCAACACACAAACAGATAGTTATATCAAATCAAATTCAGTAGAAATTGCACTAGAATGCAAAAGTATGTAGGTGTAATAATCATACTCTTCTTCTCCAGAAGAATCAACTGATTCCACTGATGGAGATTTTCTACCCTGAAAAATTAAAACAACAAAATCAGATATATCATACAGAGAAATCAAATTTCTATTAGACATTTTTATCGTTTCAAATAAAAACACAGATGTCCTCTATCAGACTCCTTGAAAAGGGAAAGTTTTATTTAAGCAAGCAAAATTACTGTATTCCTTCCCAAATAGTTGAGCGCCTAAAATTACAGTTGGATCCCGTTGCCTTGCTAAATGGAGTCACTGTAGTTGATTCTTGTCCAGAAGAAAGACTGAGCAGACTTGATCAATCTGAATGGGTGTTTTTCGTTTGACCTGTTGTGCTGCTGCGTTTGATTTGTCATTAAATTTCAAATTAGAATCTACAAGAGGTTGCGAATCTTGCCGATTTAAAGTTGTTTTTGCGCTGATCCATGTTATTTTTTTGGGGATACGACATCTGATTCTTCAGCTCCATATGCCTATATTAGCAAGGGAAAATCATTAGAGATCAGCTAAATTTGTACCAACAAAATTAAACATATTTACTGATAAAATAAAGTACACAAATATATGGTAATATTATGATAGCCCAGGTAGTGAAAGCACCTTAAAATCATAAGATCGCTGACAGCATATCACGCTTTCACTCAACTTTCACTGATTATACTGTTGGGATCCTCATCAGTTCTTGCTACAGCTTCATTTTCTGCATCATGGAAAACATGCTTTTGATTTCCATATTTCATCATCAGTTGAATCTTCACTTGCACTATTCCCCCGAGATTGCTTGATATAGAGTCATCTGGCATGGCTCATACTTAAAGAAAGATAAATCATGATTAGCAACATATTTAGGGTTTCACTCAGAAAACTCTGCAAGTTGCATTTAAAAAAATTCTAGTACGGGTCGGGGTCGATTGCTCGACTACAAACACTTTTAGCACTTAATATCTAAATCTTTAAATATAAGATTTAGAAATTTAAAGAATGATGTTCCTTGGTTTAATGTCGTGTGGTTCCATGCCTTTCATATGTAGATGGTTATCAATCAGAAATTGACAGACCGTTTGAGCAAGGGATGGTTAGTAGGGGATCTTACTTAAACTACTGCGGTGTCCCTTAAGTGATCTTGTCGGGCACAGAACCAATTTGTTTTTCGAGTGTTCTTTTTCTGTGCAGGTTTGGAGTATGGTGCGGATGCATTCAGGAATAGACTCTGCCCCCAGAATTCTTAACCAATCCTTGGCTAAAGGTAATTGGTTGATTATTTTCCTATATTATTATATATATATATATACTATTAAACGAATCATTTATCAAGAATGATATAGACTTTACTATTTTGGGAGTAACCTAAAAAGACACCTTCATAAGACTTTGGGTCAAACTTGGTAAGGTAGTCTTTGTTGTTTAAAATGAAGCACTTGCTTCCAAACACTCTAAAATAGTCAAGAGTAGGTTTCCTACCTCTCAAGATTTCCTAAGGTGTTTTTCCTAGGATGGCTCTAATTAGGATTCGATGGAGAATGTAAGTTGAAGTATCTACGGCGTTACACCAAAACTTTTGTGGTAACGATTGCTCGTTCAACATGGTTCTACTCATTTCCTGAAGTGTCCTATTTTTCCTTTCAACCACTCCATTTGATTGAGGAGTCCGTGGAGCCGAGAAGTTACGAGTAATACCATTGGCATTACAAAACTCTCCCAATTGCACTTAATTATCAAATTCTCTACCGTGGCCGGTTCTTATTGACACTATTGTACATCCTAATTAGTTTTGGATTTTCTTATTAAATATTTCGAATTGATCAAAAGCTTCGATTTTATCCTTAAGAAATCTAGTCCAAGTGTACATAGAGTAGTCATCTACTATGACTAAGGTGTAGTGGTTTCCTCCATAACTCCGTACGGGGGATGGACCAAAAAGATCCATGTAGAGAAGTTCTAAGAGGAAGGGGTACGGCTGCGCCATGGCTTCGCGCCATGGTAACAGCCCAAAAAAACTCATCGCCAACCACACCGCTACTAGCGCCATAGGCTTTCGCGCCGTGGCTACCAGCCAGCGCGGTAGGCATTTTCTTTTTTTTTCTTTTTTTTGAAAAATATAGACGTTGGGGGGTTGTTTCTAGCCTTTTTTGTATTTATTACCTACTTTTTCAAAATTTTACCCCTTAAAAATCCTATAAATACCTCCTTATTATATCAAATTTTACACACACTTTCAATATCACTTCTACTTCAAGAAATTATTTTTTTCATTCAAAAAAATTCACTATGGATCCCAACTCTCCAAAAAAACCATAGTTGATAAATACGATATTTATTTTCAAGACGATGCGGAGAGATATATGCGGGGTTATGAAGCTTATGAACAGTTTCTAGCTATGAGTAATCAAGAAGCCGGGGGTTCGGGATCGGGTATTAAGAGGACGCATGCATACATTCCACGTGAGCGGGAGGAGGCGGAACAAAACCTACTCGAAGACTATTTTGGCAACGATGAGAATCCTCCTAAATATCTAGAAGAAAACTTTAGGCGAAGGTATCGTATGAGTTCTACACTTTTTGCTCAAATAGTCAATGATATTACTAGTTATGATGCTCAGCCTCTTCCCGAGTACTTTCATTTTTTTTAAAGGTTACGATTGTACCGGTCGTGCTAGTATCAGTCCTATTTTAAAATGCACATCCGCCATTCGTCAATTGGCATACGATACAGCACCCGATGCATTTGACGAGTATTTTCAAATTGCTGAGCGTTGTTTACGCGAATGTTTAGACAACTTTATAAAATGCATATATATTTTATACGTAGAAGAGTATTTAAGAAGGCCCTCTTTAGAGGATATTAAAAAAACATATGTTTTGCACGAAGAAAAACATGGACTCCCGGGAATGCTCGAGAGTATTGATTGTATGCATTGGGACTGAAAAAATTGCCCAAATGCTTTACATGGGCAATTCAAAAGAAAGGATCATAAATACTAAACTCTTATGTTAGAATAAATTGCGGATCAAAAATTATGAACTTGGCATGCATTTTTTGGGGTTCTAGGGGAAAATAATGACCTTAATGTGTTATATGGCTCTCCTTTATTTGATGATGTTTTTGCCGATACGGCTCCGGAAGCTCCATTTGTAGTGAACAGAATAACATACAAGAAAGGTTACTATTTAGCTGATGGTATTTATCCAACATGGTCTACGTTTGTCAAGACATTTTCTGTTGCAAGGGATGAAAAAACCTTGAAGTTTAAAAGAGTTCAAGAAAGCGCAAGAAAGGATATTGAACGAGCTTTCGGAGTTCTACAAGGTCGTTGGGGAATTATACGACAACCCGCACGTGCTTTACAAATAAACACGTTGAAAAGAATCATGTATTGTTGTATAATATTACACAACATGATATTGCAATCGGAAAAATTCGAATTGTCGAATTTTAAAGATATGTTCGTTAATCCAGAACCGAACAGTCAACGAACATGGATCGAACGATGCGATATTCATGTTAGGAAAACCAAAGAACTTCGAGATAGTAAAGTGCACAACGAGCTTCGCCACGACCTCATGGATTATTTGTGAAACCGCAATAACTGAATTCTATGTATTTTTATTATTATGTATTTTTTTTATTTGTAATGTATTTTTTTAAGTTTAATGAAGTTTATTTAAGTTAAGTGTATTTGTTATTATTATTTTTTTTAAACTATGGCTTGAGCCAACGAGGGAGACACCTGAATGTGATGCCATAACACTTTTGCTGATGCGACAACGCATTTTTGATGCTATGAGTTGAGGTATGGCACCGGTGTACCCGGTGCTCTAACAAAAAGTTGATAGCGGAGAGATTTTGTTGGCTTCTTTATCAAGTATTTTTTATTTTTATGTTTTCCATTCACAGATCAATCAAATTTCTATAAATTCCCTCTTCACTCTTCACCCACTCCCCCCTTCCATTCCTTCTTCTCCTCCCCTTTTCACCCTCAAAATTTTAGGTTTTTAATTCTTCAACTAAAACCATAATTAATCACTACCCAATTGTCATAATACACCAGGTACCATACATTTACCATTATTTTTTTCAAATGATTTATGTGTTTATTGTTATTCATAATAGTATGCCCCTTCATATATAATCAAGATTCTAGTTACTAGATTAATTAATCAGCTAACTATGTGTTTTTATATATTTTTGTAATTGTATTTATGTATACATGCAAGGTTTGTTTCTTGCACAGAATGAAATCAATGATTGAGTTCTGAACATTACAACCGCGCGAAATGATCAGAAAAATATGTTTCTGAGTTAGAAAATTTGATAAGGTTGTTAGCATTAAACTCCTTTTTTGTTTGTGCCTAGTTTTAGTTGCTGTACTTTTATTATATCCGAGTCGTTCAAAGATGGTTTGTTTGTCCAGTTTTATACCATCTTGTAATGGAACGCCTTTCAGGAATGATAGTTTTTATGTAAAAATGTTAAATTTGTGTATAAAAATGTTAAAAAGGTCAAGATTTCAGGTTTCAAAATGACTCATTTTGTAAAAAAAAATAGCCTTTTTATATATGATAACGTTTATGTACAAATGTTTGATTTATGTATAGAAAAAGTGTTACGACTATGTATAATGTTATCTTGCAAAATGACCCAAACAGACAGAAAGTGATCTTTACATTGATTTAGATTTAAAAAGAGTACAATGTATAAAGCGGATTAAATGATAAAGTATGTTGGTATTGTATGCAAAAACAGCAGCCAAGTTTGATATGTGTTGAATGTTTCTTCCTATTGCATTTTGTCTTAACCATGTGTGCGGTTTCTGTATTCGTGTATCTTTTCTGTTTGGTTCTGTTATTTTATTCAGGATGGTTTACGGTGACGAGTTTCAGCCATAAACTTTCTCTATTTGTTTATTCTGTCTGTTTTGAGTTAGTTACACTACAGCTGTCTTTGTATTGGTATATTGTTATTTTATGCTCTCCACGATGTAATTGTTTAACTGTGTTTAGGCGAATTAAATATTCCACTTGTCCCAATAGTAATGCAGCATGTAGTTGGTTACTAGTCAAATCTTCGAAATATTCTTTTGGTCACAAGGGGGTGCCTGAGATTGCTTATTATAACTACTCTTGTCTTTTAAATAATCAGATGAACACTTTGGAATAAGCAACTCCTGATTATGTAAAGCAGATAGGTGGTTATGATTGTTTGGATGAACCTGCTATCTTCTAATTTTACTGTAAATAATCACTTTAAAAGAAACAAGCAGTTTAAGTTATGCAATCCCAAACACACCCTTAATATTGGTTGTTTCACCGTTGAGTAATTAAATAAGAAGTTTGGATTGGTAATCCTAATCACCATCGAAATTGCTTATCTAAAGCAAATCCCAAACACCCCTAAAATCATTATTGGGGGCAAGAGCCATGATTACCAACAAACAACTGTCAAAATTTGGATTAAAAATTTGCTAAATAAGGAAATTTTGCATATCTAATATATCCAATCACAAAAACAAAATTATAGCTATAATTTCGATGCTTTATGTCTCTGTCAAATGTCATTGCACATGATCATTAGTGGGGTTTGTTGCGGTTGTGGAGTTACATCAAGAATAGGAACATAGTGTACCTGACTCATTATTGGAGTCTCTTTATTAGTTTCTTAAACATGTTTCCTTATCAAGGGCATGTTGAACCACTAATTAATAATATTGATCGTTTTCAACTTTTACAATATACGACAATATATGATGCTAAAAAGATGAACCCAACTATTCAAGCAATGTGCTAGTGGAAAAAGTGGGCGTGACCCCCACCATTATCTTTTAATAATAGAACAAGCTGCTACTTATTAGAGGGTATTGTATAAATTGTTATGTAGTTTGGTATAGGAACAGTTAAACATATTGTTCTACATTTTTGCATCTAACATGTGATCAGTAAAAATTTAGGTCTGGTTCAATAAACATAAGAACTTTGCAGTCTATCGTGAATATGGAATTGGATATTCTGATTTCAATGTTAAAAAGTTTCTCTGATCCAATTATCCCTTGATTTTTTTTACGGCCTTAAAAAATTTTTCATCGTTAATTTTAGCACTTGAGATCTCTGGTTTAGCTAAGGTGGTAAACCTTTTTTAAGCGAATACAGCTTTTAAATTTTTTGGCTTTTGCAATGTACAGAAAAAGCTACATGTTCAGTCTTATCTTTCTAGGATCGTGTGTTTTGTTTTTTATTATATACAGTTAAAACTTGATATTATTGATATGGAGCTATTACATAGCAATGTTTAAAACTTTTAATCCCGAAAGTGTCATTATAGTGCCTTTAAGGAAGTTGTATACTAACTTGACTTAATTGTTTGTGTCTGTGGAAGAAAACAGAATAAAATTATCGGGTTTTGAAGAGCCTTCATGATTTACAATGGGAATTGAGCACATTCTGTAAATGCTTAGCTTTGAAAATGAAGTACGTCACATGCACTAAATAAAAGTTTTTGTTTGACCTTTGGTTGTTTCTCGTTCTAAAACATGGTTGCTTCATTTCAGATTTCAGGATTTTGCTTCTTAACTATGTGCTCACTCAGCACCGGTGATAAGAAAACATTGAAAAGGTGGTTTTTTATTGACAAGAGAGTTGGATAAAGATTGATCAACAGTTTTCTCCCACACACCAAACCTTAAAAACTTGTAGTCTACTCAAATCTGTCTTCTGATCATATGGATTTGAGCTCAGTGAATGCTTCTCCTGTTCTTGCTGATCCTGTTCCTATAAATCAAACCATGTTAGGTTTTTATTCCAGTGTGTTTTCTCTCTCATCGGGAACTACATTCCCACTATTAATTCCAAAAAAGAAACCCGCGAAACTTGATGATGTACGATCCAATGGCTGGCTTGATGCCATGCAATCTTCTTCACCTCCTCGTAAGATGATGCTTAAAGATGTTGGGGTTGAGCTTGCTTGTGATGACAGTGATCTTGTTTACTATTCTTGGATGGTATGCCTTTATATGCATTGGGAGTAATTCTTTTCTGTTAACGTACATGGATTTTTTATGCAAATTTAATCACCATTCTTGTAAAAATGCCAAGAAATTTATATCAGCTTGCAGAAAATTTACGGTGGAAAAAAAAGAAAACATTGTACTTGGCTATTTTTGTCCAAAATCTTTCATTCTTCCCCATATTTTGCAAAATGCTGTGGAAAACGTTAAAAGACCTTATTCATATGTGCAGCCTCTTATATTTTGCTGTCTTTGTTGTCTTTCTGTTGCTCGAAGCTCAAGTATCCATCGGCCCTCAAGTCTTTTAACCGTATTATAAATCGTGCTAATAAGAAAAAGATAGTGATCTTCTTAGATTATGATGGGACACTCTCACCGATAGTAGATGACCCCAATCGTGCTTTTATGTCAATCGATGTAAGTAATACCCCTAATGGATCTTTATTTTTATTCTATCTGATCTGCCCAAAGGTTCTAATTCTTACACACTTGCTCTTTTAAGATGCGTGCTGCTGTAAAAGGTGTTGCTAAGTACTTCCCCACTCCTTTTTAAAGTTCATCAAGTAGTCATTTCAAGTGTAACCTATGTGTGCTTGGCATCCAGTAAAATACATGTGGTGATGTTTGACTTTTGGTTGCTAACAAACCATCATTTTGATGAAAATCCGAATTGACAACAAAATGCAACTATGCGAAAATGATGAAAAGTTGATGACTTTATGTATAAAGAAGAGTAGACAGCTAAACGCAATCAAAGTCTTACATTATTTTGATGTTAAACTGTTCAGGTTTATGAGTTAGTAGGACTAACAGAACTCTTTTATGCTGGTAGTCATGGTATGGACATCATGTTCCCAGCTGAGGACACCATGTCTATCAACCATACGGACTATATTCGTTCTACTGACAAACAGGTATATTATATTGACCCGAACTTCATTTTTTCAATGAATTGCCGGAAGAGGTGTCAATCTTGATCCTTTTAATAATGAATGGGTTTATTCAGGGGTGTGTTTGTGTGTTATCTCTAAACGGTACTGGTAATATAAATTATATCAGATAAAAAGGTTACGGGTCAAATATGTCGAAACTCGCCTAAAGTGTATTTTTGATGCATAAAAAGCCTAAGTTTTATAATTCAAAAGTTAGATTAGTATTAAAAGAATGTAATTATTGTACATCATATTTGACACACTTGCTGCATATATTAAAGAAATAAACTTCTAAAAAGAAAGTGTTTTGGGTCCACCCATTTTGAAACTATACGATTTGATCCGAACCGTTCCAACTTGTCACCCAACCCGCTGAACCCCACCCATTTTTCCACCTATATTACATTATGACTCAATGTTTTATTGAGGCAATCTGTGTGTTCTTTTCTGTAGGGCAAGGAAGTAAATCTGTTCCAGCCTGCTAGAGATTTTATACCCATGATAGATGAGGTGGGTCATATCATAAAATTTTATCTTTCAACTATATGATTGATAGTAAAGAATTGTCTTATATGTTTGATAAACACAAATTTGCATTGAAGAATATTAACAGCTGTTTTCCTTAACATAGGTTTATAGAACCCTTGTTGAGGTGACTAAGGATATCCCAGGGGCATTTATCGAAAATCACAAATTTTGTACTTCTGTTCATTACCGTAATGTGGATGATAAGGTGAGAAACTCTTTGGTGTTACTCTATTAATGTTATAAAAACGTATCCTCATTTAAAAGCTTATGCTTCTTACGTGTTGCAGAGTTGGCCTGTGATTGCACAATGTGTTCATGATGTCTTGAAAGATTATCCTCGTTTGAGATTAACTCATGGGCGGAAGGTAATAAACGAGTTTTAAGCTTTGTATATTATTCCTAATTCTATTACATTTATGTGACTAATTGTAACTAGAGGTAGCGGTTGGGTTATGTAATATGTCTAATGGGTCAAACGGGTTAAGCTAGAATATCCAGCTAAAAAGGATTTGTGAATAGGCCAAGAAGTTATCCGAAATGTATTTGAAAAAATTGCTTTTTTTGGTTAAACACATTAATGCTATATACAATGAAATATTGATTTTGTTTTTGTTTGCGAGAGGAATCAACCTGTTTGACATGTGCTAAAATTTACTAGTTTTTGACATAAACCCGTGATGGCCCATTACCAGACCCGCCCATTTGAAACCATATTTGTGATCAATGTTTCTTAAAACTGAAGTTCATTCATTTGTAGGTTTTAGAGGTCCGTCCTGTGATTGATTGGGACAAGGGAAAGGCGGTAGAGTTTCTACTTGAATCACTGGGTATGTCCAAACGCCTTTTTCACTGAAACATTATGAATAGTTACATGTGAGAACATGCAGTGAATGTGTAAATTTTGCACTCAGTAATATTTTGCTCTGTCTTGTTTACAGAGCTAAGCAACAGTGACGACGTGCTCCCAATTTATATAGGAGATGACAGAACAGACGAAGATGCATTCAAGGTATACAACTTCTTTCTAACATTTCAAATCTTCAACAACTTGTTTAGTAAAAACATTTAACACGTGTTTTCTTTTTTCCATTAGGTTTTAAGAGAAGGAAACCGTGGATATGGGATTTTGGTATCTTCTGTACCCAAAGAAAGCAAAGCGTTCTTGTCTCTTCGGGATACTTTAGAGGTCAAAGACTTTCTTAAATCTTTAGTTACATGGAAAGAAATGTCTGATGCCGACAACTAATTAAAGGCAGATAGTAATGTTCGTCGTTTTTGGATTTTGAGCTGAAAGTCAAGTTAGTTCTATAAATAAGCCGAAGTCGAAGCTTGTGGGAACTGCAGGCTGAGCATGGTACCATTTTGTTTGTGTGTTATTTCAAGTGAAAGCTATTTTATCTGCTTATTAGTTCATATTTGTTTGCTTGATTGTTGTTTATTTGTTTTTGGATGCTAATATAATTTGAGCAGACTTTGTTGCTTCATAATTATCAAAAATTTCATGGCTTTGACCTTTTTAATATATATGGGCTGTTGGCTGTAGTCAAACTTTGACTTATCATGGTCAAGGTAGCAGTCAACTTTTATGTAACCACTATCCATTTCAATTAATATCAGTTCTTAAGATCGGCTATGATCAGACGCTTGTTTACTAAATTAAGTTGTTTTGTTAATGCCTCTTGATTAGGGAGGCATTTACGTGTCTATCAACTAAGAGAGAATAAAGACTTCGAGCCCACATTTATCCTAATTAAAAGGCAACAAAGGAAAGTAAACACCCCCAAATTGATGCTCTCACAAAAGATGTCATGTTCAAACCTCACTAATATAAACTATCTTAGGAATGGTCAGTGAAAGAAGTGAAAACGGTCATTAGATTTGTTGAAGGTAAGCTGGGAAATGCCTGATGTTTGCCGGATCCTCTGAAATGGAATCATTCCCGCCTATATGTTGAAGGGCAAAAAAGTCATGTTGCTTAGCGAGTATAAACTAGTTTCATGTTTAATTTCATATATATACTCAAAGTAAAATCATTAAATGCATAATGTATAATGTTTTTAAAATATGTGCGAATGGATATGAAATTTTGAGATCAAATCTGGAAAAATATGAAATTGCCCTAAACAAGACTCACGAGGATTTTACTAGTAAACTTAGAGGAGAAAAGGCAAAAGTAACCCCTTAGCTTTACACGCGTCTTAAAAACAGTCCTTGAGTTAGTAACAAATGTCCATGCTACTTATTTACGGTTACATATAGAGTCCTTGAGTTGAGTTTAGCTAGTGTTTGTGTAACGAAAAATAACACAGATCTCCAGTTTACTTGCACTGTAGAAATAACCCTAAAAAGAGTGCAAAAAAAATGTCTGTTGTTATTTGCGATTACAGAAACAATCCTTAAGTTAGATCTTAAACCTTTGCGTCCTGAAGCGGAGTGCCCGTGAAAAATTAGTGAAAAATTCTTAAGAAACAAAATAACGACACGATTGAAAATAGATTCTATATAACAGCGAAACTACAATTTATAAATTCGAGCATCACACAAACCTTAGCACGTATTTTTGGCAAAAGTCAACATCGTCATTTGAGAATTAAGCTTGGATGAAGATGATTACTAGAACCACAGTTGTACGATAATGGTTGATGAAGCATTGCATTTACTCGTAATCTGAACGAATCATCAGAATATGAACACTCAGTTCGAAATAAATTATTTAGAGATAGTGTTGCGCTTCCTCATAATCTTAACGAATCATCATAACGAGAAGGTTAACGTCCGCACGCTGCTGCGCCGCCGCGGGTCATTTTTCTGACGATTTTTTGTTTTTTTATTTATCGTGTTTTTTTTATTGTGTGCGCGAAGTAAACGTTTAAAGATGACATTGACGATGAAAATGATAAATGCATTTCGGTTTTAATATGAAGAATTCGTAAGGTTATTTTTTGAATGCATGCGACTTTTATATCGACAAAAAAAAATTAGTAATACAACACGCTCACATAAAGAAAGACGGGAAATAAAAAGGAGATAAAAAGACGTAATTTGCACCAAATTTTAATGTCACGACCTTCTTTTTGATTTCCTGTACGTTTTAAAGTAGGCGTATTTATCGGTAATATTTGTTTTTTGTTGTTCGCAATGGTGTTTGTTATTAAGCGAAGTACACTTACAATACACCATATCAAAAGAGAAATGTGTTTACCGCTTTCACTGTCACTCCCATGTCTGATTGTCATCTCACGTAGTATGCTAACTTTCTATACGCGATCCCTATAGGACCAGCTGCCCCAATTAACTACAAGCCTTAAATGGGGCTCTCATCGGAGATTTTGAGTTAATAGGATCAACTAATCCTACATGGAATATGAACGGAAAGTCACGGTTAGTCAGGGGCGGCTCAACCTCCTCGGAGGCCTAAAGCGAAGCCCTAAAACGGGGTCTTATTATCAAAGTTATCTGTCGAAAAAATCGTTTATATAAATTCATTTTTTCAAGGTTTTATGTGAAATCTTTAATTAGTTTCTCGAAATCAATATAATATAATATTTTCATTTAAAATTGATAATTAAGCAATAAATCTAATCTTTTAGTGACACTTTATATCCTTGGTAACTTTTAATTAACTTTAGCTTTGAAATACTTTTTTCTGCTAAAAAAATTGTTACTGAAATGATTAACATTATTCTATACGCTATATAAGTATTACGGAAATAGTTTAAATTTTAAATTTGATTAAGTATATCAATCGATGTATCAATTTTCCATATGTATAACTTCTCTAAAACTCTTAGTGATCTATAACGTTAATACTTAAACAATTGGAAAAAATTACATGTTTCGTCCATGTGGTTTACCCAGAAATCATGTTTCGTCCCTATTCGATTTTAATTACACTGATGGTCCCTATTTTATCAAACATGTTTCACTGATAGTCCCTATTTTGGAAAATAGGGACTATCCGTGTAACAAATTTCAAACAAATTAATTACACAGTTGGTCCCTATTTTAAAAAATAGGGACCATCAGTGCAATTAGTTTGAAAATTAGGGACCATCAGTGTAATTAAAATCAAATAGGGACGAAACATGATTTTTGGGTAAAACCACAAGGACGAAACATGTAATTTTTTCAAATAATTGTTGTAATATGTCTTAAATACCTTTTTAGGTTCAAATAACTACCTTTTTAGCTTGTTATTATCTAGCGATTTTACATTTTCAATATCAAAGAGTAAACTAAAGATACTTTAATCTAAATTGATCATATTTACTTTCTGAAATAGCTTCATTTGTAATATATAAGAAATAATTGGTTTTAAAATTCTATTCGCCGTTTTTTATAGGTTCATTGTCAATATCATCATCATGTTTTCTATTCCTACAAATAATTCGTTTTTCTTTCAAATTTACGTTCCGCATTCATTTTTCTTTAACGAAAACTAAAGCATCCTAAAAAGCAACTTGTAAGAATGATACATGAGTAGATAAGAGAAAGTTATAGAGTGAAAATATGTTTGTAGGTGTGAAAAACAAACGTACATTCATCAATGTATATGGTTATTATCAAACGACTTAATTTAACCTTAATTAATTTTTCATTCAAAATATGGGCCTTTTATATATACTCAATATATTCGCGCTTAAACTTTACAACTCGTAAGATAAAAAATGAAAACTAGAAACAAAAAAAGCCCAAGACTTTAATTATTTCACATTTATCAATTAATTGGGGCTCAGATTAATTGGATTTCTAAAGATGGCAGTAAAAAAACATGTGACTAACTTTATATATATATAAACAGTCGTACAAAATCTGGGGCCTTAAAAAATTGGGGGCCTAAAGCTCTAGCTTTACTTGCTTTACCCTTGAGCTACCACTGCGGTTAGTACGCTCGTATTATGCAACATATAGAAAAAGGAACCTGATGGATAACTTGATGTTCGTGGTTCCCATAGGACCAACTGCACCTATTAACTAAGAGTGTTAAAACGAGGTTCTCGTCGAACGCTATGAGTTAATATGAACAACTGATCTGACACGGCACACGAACAGGAAGTCGCTACACGAAATATTTTGAACAACTTAGGTTCGCGCGTTTTTTATAAGTCTCAGCCCAAAGTCCTTGTAAGACCAGGTGTGCCCATTAAATAAGAGCGTTAAACAGTGCGCTCGTCGAAGGCTATCACTTAATATGAACACTTGATCCCACAGGAGATCTGGACATATCCATATAAGAGTAAAATAAATAAAATAACTAAACTAAAACACAAACATGAGTCTAAAAATGAGGCTCAGCTCTGCACACAATGGCATCACCGCTCAGCGTCAATGGCCGCAACCATAATTCGGGAGTGGCTGCCTTGCTCAAAGACAGGAGTTGATAAACGACACTTTGTAAAAAACTAATATAGAGAGTAATCATCATTGCCATAGTTTACAGTTATTGTGGATCAATATACGACAAAGTACGGAAAATCAAGGATCAGATCTACAACCACAAAATGGTAACGAACACTGTCCTTAGCTGCAACCACAACCCACAAATGGCTTCCATGCCTAAGGATGGGGAATGGTAAACAACACTTTGTAAAAACCGACCACATGAAGTAATCATCATCGCCTTATAAATTTGTGTTATATCAGACACTTACACGTACACGTGTATTCTCGAAGCTTCCCAACTACACACACAATTGACTCATGCACCTTTTTTAAGATGGAGAGCCAACACAGTTGCGACCGTAACACCTTATTAGGCTGGACTGACCCTCATTAAGTCATCGAATGGTAACCTACAAAATTGAACGTCTTTGTATTTAGATAAGCAAGTAAATTATTGAAAATAAAAGATCTTGATTGATGACTAGTGTGTGTAAATGAAGGTGTAATAGTGTGTGTGATTAGAGATAATTTCTTAACTTGTCTTTTGATTAAAATGAAATTGTTACACTTAACCATGACATAAATACCTATTTATACCCTTTGGTTAACTATCTTTATTAAACTTTCCTAACTTAACATATTTAGTCCATGCGCTTTATAACAGTGCTACAAGTAGATTATTTCTTTATTTCTAACATTCTCCCCCTAAATGATCTACTTGGGAACTATTCTTATTATGTTTTTTATGACGACTTCTTTCTTATGCTTTGAACACTTTATTCTGAAGTAGTCTGTCATTTTCTTTTTCTTTAAAGCTCGAAAACGCTAAGAATTCTTTATGAAAGTTGAGGACGACCTTGTAGCAAATCTCTCCCAATATAATTTTCTTCACTTATATAATAGGATAGATCTCTTTATCTCTAAAGGTATCAACTCCACTCTCGAACTCAAATCAGCATTCTCAAAAGCTAACTTGATCTTCTTTTGAGCAACTTGAATCTTTTAAAAAATCTTGTATGAAATCTTTATCTTCGAACTTGATCTTGAATGTAGATTTCAATCACATAATGTTGCTGACGAAAGATCTTGAAACACGATGATATTGATTGAGCATTTCTTTGTATAAGACTTGAACACTTAACTTTTCACATGAATCTTCATACTCTTTAAGCTCCCACTCAATCACATATCCATCTCCTGAATACTGAAGTAGTAAACTTTGATTGTCTAAAAATAATGTCGATATTCTTGAGAAGTAATTCCATGCAAATGTCAAACCCGCTATCAGCTTATTCAAAACACTTGATGAAGTAACCTCAATCTTGAATACGAATCTTATCTTCTTAACCAAACTACTTTTACCATAACGATTTCTTTGATTCAATTTCTTTGCTAGTATATTGATTTGTCCCATATATTCTTGCTTATATCTTCTCCCATTTCATATACTTGAATTGACCTTATATTTTCTCCCCAAATATACTAATATCTTATCTCTCTCATATTAGACCAATACTAAGCTTATATTTTCTCTCCCTCATGATGATTATGATCCATCGTGAGCATCATGACCATATAAGCTTCCAAATAAGCTCTGGAGAAGAATATCCTTTGATGTCCATGAAATTGAAATCAAAATCTTTTCTTTTCTCTTTAAGAATCAAACATTCTCCCCTTTATAAACAAGCATACTCCCCCAAAATAACCATAAGCTTCCTCAAACCAACAAACTCGATTGCTATCATTCCCGTGAAGGTTGAAAGGTAACTTTTGATGTTATAATAATCGTTGAAGTATTCATGATTGTGAAATGTAGAAATGTTGTTGTATGTTGTAGAAGATGAAATAGAGAATTATCAGAGTAAGAACCATCTTCCACATTAACCATGAAGTTCATACATCACAAGATCATGCTTTGAAAATTCTTGATGAAATATTTGAAAAATATGATTAAATCAATATCTCGATGATAAGTATGCGGAAATATGATCAATAATCCCAAATAACTTGATCTCGAGAACTTAGTGTTATGTTTACCCTAGGAAAACACATAACCACTAGATCAGCAAAGATTACTAGTTATAAACAACATAATTGAATCATTAAGCAATCATATTTCCCAAATAGTACCTACGTTTAGCGTTGCATGATTTGTTAGCACTGAGGAGGATTTTCCACTTCACTCATTGTGGAAAAAACTATTAGAAATTATTACTACCAAATGTTCTGACATTGTCATTACTACATTGCAAAATGTCACGAAGACATATATTGTACCTTATGTACACGGAATTTAAATACAAACGTAATTTGGGAGGTCCTAAAGATAGTTTTCAATTTGAATATCAAATTGTCTCTCTAGACTCTTGTGACTTTTAGGTAAGCAAGGACTGAGAGCAGAATAACCTTTATTCAATACCAACATTCCTCGAATAAGAAGTTGATAGATTCATTTCAATTAATCTCCAGTGAGAATGAAAACAAATACTTTTTGAGAATTACTATGAGTGGCTAGGATGGTTTTGTGCATTTGCATCACTGTCATGATTTCTAACTTCATTTCAGAAAATCAACGAATGAAAATCCGATAGATTATATGATTGACCCGGTTTCTATCGCTAGTCTAGGAGAACCACCCTTCATCTTTTCGTATAAGCCACCTCACTTATTAACTCCAACCTTTCATTTCTTATCATTTCGATTCTTCTCATCATATTCATGGTCACTTTTGACTATATATCATGTTTTCGTTCGATTCTCTTTTTCCATCAAAGCTATAACTTATAAGGCCTTTTGCATTCGAAACATGTTGATTTGCACCTCAAACCTCCACACCTAGACACTAACTTTTCTAATTGGAAGGAAAAAAAAAAAAAAAGAATCTGGGGTAAGATCAATTATGGATTCTGGGATACAATACACATAGCGCACAGGTACTTTGTGGACGTAACTAAATCACACCGATGCTAACCTCAATACAACGACATTACGCACCATAATACTGATTGACCTTCTAGAACGCACAGTGAGACATGCGTACATTTCACAAAACCATGATGAAACTCTAACAAATCTGTAGATGTTCATTGAGAAATTTATGATACATAGCAAAAAAATGTAGAACAATCACTCTGTCTGTTTTTAATTGCGTTGGCATTTTTTTTTTCTGGGCATACTTATTCTCTTTCTTTTCATGTGCTAAGATCTTTGCTTTTGAACACATGACATATACGGGAGGGGGGGTTTTTTAAAGTATACGATTTCTCATTTCTCTCTTTCTATTTTTCTCTCACAAATCTCTCTTTCTGTTTTTCATCATTCTCACAAACATCATATGAAGAAAAAAAAATTGATCTTTAAAAGTTTTTAATCATTATAAAGACACCCCCCTTAACATATGCCGAGAAACATTTTTAACATGAAGCTAAAAACGCAAAAATACGGATATGTGAAGGTGAAATGTAAACAATTTACCATTTACCTAACTTTCTGAAAACTTTTCATCAAAAATTAAACGGAAACTCCCCCTCGAAAAATACCATATCTTCGTTAAAACCTTTATGAGGGAGATCCTCTTTGCACTTTTGAGTCTTTATTTCTTTAGACACTTTTCAAACAAAATTACATCGATTTGAAGACCATTTTAAAATAAATTTTCTCCTTTAAGTACCACATTTTAAAAAATCTGAATCGATTGTAACTCATCAACTTGAGATCATTGACTTTAGAAACAACTTGATTTTATCGTTTAAGTACCACATAAAGATTTTGAAAAATATGTACCAATGACTCAAGTCAAAGAAGACTTCTCTTCTTTTTCAAAGATAAATGCACTGACGCGTACATTTTCTTTTCTTTAAAGCACGGGTTATGTACTAACATGTACACAAGCCATCATTTTAAGTTCAGGTTTCGTACTGAGTTATACGAAAACCATTATAAAAACCAAAAATCTTTTTGTGTTTTCTATAAAATTTGATATAAAAGAAAATCTTTTTGTCTTTTCTGAAATTTTATATAAAATAAAATCTTTTTGTCTTTTCTAAATTTTATATAAAAAAAATCTTTTTGTCTTTTCAAAATTTTATATAAAAGAAAATCTTTTTGTATTTTTCTATAATTTGATAAAAGAAAATCTTTTTGTATTTTCTAAGATTTATTAACAAAAACATTTCGTGGTAAAGAATTTATGTCTCACGACTCATCATGCCTAACTTCTCGACAAAAAACTTAAATCGAGCTTTAGGTAGAGATTTCATGAATAAATCCACAAGTTGATATTCAGTACCAACGAAATATAACTGTGTTTTTCTTTTTCAACAAGATCCTTTATAAAATGATACCTCACATCAATGTATTTTGTTCGAGTGTGTTGTACTGGATTGCACAAGATTGCAATAGCACTCTTTGAATCACAGTAAATTGGTACTTTGTCGTAGAAGAAGCCATAGTGAGTCAATTGAGTACGCATCCACAAAACTTGAGCAAAACAACCAGAAACAACAACATATTCAGATTTTGTATAGAAATAGACACGCAATTCTGCTTTTTGGACGACCAAGACACTAACTTATCACCTAAAAATTGAACACTGCCAGATGTACTTTTTCGATCTAAGTGACATCCTGCATGGTCTGCGTCTGAATAGGCAGTTAGATCAAAGCCGAAATCTTTTTGATACCAAAGGCCTAAATTAATAGTTCCTTTGAGATATCTAAAGATCCTTTTAACGGTTGACACATGATATTCATTTGGGTTTGCCTAATATCTAGCACACATACATGTTGCAAACATTATATCTATTAACGATCCAA
The DNA here is from genome assembly GCA_026074375.1 of Tanacetum coccineum. NCBI lineage: Eukaryota > Viridiplantae > Streptophyta > Magnoliopsida > Asterales > Asteraceae > Tanacetum > Tanacetum coccineum. The sequence goes on from BQNB010054355.1 coordinate 28,402, forward strand.
TCATACTACGATAATCAGTACGATCAACTGGTTTGAGTTTGGCTTGTTCAAGTTTAAGTTTGGCTTGTTCAACCATAGGAGTGGGAACTGTATCATAATTTTCCATTCCAAATCGTTTCAAAATATCAAGAATGTACTTGGATTGATTTATGAAAATGCCGTTTGAAAATTGATTTACTTGAAGCCCGAGAAAGAATTTCATTTCTCCCATCATACTCATTTTAAAATGTTTTACCATTAATTCTAAAAATTTCGTGCTATAATTTAAGATTCGTTGAGCCAAATATAATGTCATCAACGTATATTTGAATTAGCATTATATGTTTACCCTTCTTTTTAATGAAAATAGTAGTATCGATTAAACCTTTTTGGAAACCGCTATCAATCAAGAATTTTGAAAAAACGTCATACCATGCCGAGGTGGTTGTTTCAAACCATACAGAGCTTTGTCGACAGCATACACATGATCTGGATATTGTTTGCTGACAAAACCTGGAGGTTGACCAACATATACTTCCTCTTTAAGAATTCCATTGAGAAACGCCGTCTTTACATCCATTTGAAAAACCGTGAAATCCTTATGAGCAGCATATGCAAGAAATAAGCGTATAGCCTCAATTCGAGCAACTGGAGCAAACGTCTCGTCATAATCAATGCCTTCCTGTTGACAATATCCTACAGCTACAAGCCTTGCTTTCTTTCGAATAACCAAACTGCTTTCATCTTTCTTATTCTTGAAGATCCATTTAGTTTTGATGATAGTCTTGCCTTCGGGTCTAGGAACTAATCTCCATACTTTCAATCTTGCAAATTAATCAAGCTCATCTTGCATTGCACTGACCCAATCAACATCTTTTAAAGCTTCAGCCACATTAGCAGGCTCAATACTACTTAGCAAACATGCAAACAAACATGAATTTGCTAGTTGTCCTTTTGTACAAACACTCGACTTTGGATCACGAATTATTTTATGAAGTGGATGATCCTTAGTCCACTTTTTATCATGTGGGTAAGGTTGATAGAATGTATGAACATTGGAAGGATCATAGAACGTCGTACTTGCATCAAAATAAGCATTTTCCAATCGTTCATTAAACACATTATGTGACAAACTTTCTTCACTCACATTAGGAACCATGTTATTTGAAATCGATTGAGTATTTGTTGAAGGAACCATTACTTCTTCTGAACTTTGTTGAATGTCATCATTCAATGAAGATGAAGAAGATTCCTCTTGAAATGATTTAGAAACCTCATGAAAAACTTCTCCTTCGTGCGAAAGAATTTCGTTGTTGGAAGTTTCAACATTAGTTGTCAAAGATTTCGTTATCTTTGAAGAATCAAAATACTCATCGTAAAAATTATGAAATAAATCTTCCAAATCTTTCTTTGAATTTTTGAAACTTGTGAAACCGTTAGATTTGAAGATTTTCCTGTTTCGTTTAAATTAGATAAATTGGGTTCTAAACTAAACTGTTTAGAATCCATCTCTAAAATCTCATCAAAATTCACATTCACGCTCTCGTGAATCTTTCGAGAACGTTTATTGTAAACTCTGAATGCAGCAGATTCTTTTGAGTATCCAACAAACACTCCAATATCCCCTTTTGCCTTGAGCTTTCCAACATCATCATAATCATTGATAAGATAACATCTGCAACCAAACACATGAAAGAACTTGATGTTTGGTTTTCTCTTATTAATGAGATCATAAGGAGTTTTATCGAAACGTTTGTGAATAAGCGAACGATTTTGTGTAAAGCAAGCTGTTGCGATGGCATCAGCCCAAAGAATCAATGGTAAGTTTGCAAATGTAAGCATAGTTATTGCAACTTCGACTAAGGTTCGATTTCTCCTTTCTACGACACCATTTTGCTGTGGTGTTCTTAGAGCAGAAAATTGTTAAGAAATTCCGACTTCATCAAAGAACTTAGCAAGAGTTTTGTTCTTAAACTGAGTACTATTATCAGTTGGAACACGCTGAACTTAAAGTTGAAGATTCACTTGGGTTTTCTTGATGAATGAAATAATGACTTTAGAAGCTTCATTTTTTAAATGAAGAAAGAATACCTATGTGTACCGTGAATAATCATCGACAACAACTAACACATATCGCTTTCCGTTAATACTTTCGACCCGCATCGGACCACACAAATCCATATGAAGAAGATAAAGTGTACCATATTGTTTCCATACTGGTTGCATATTGTTTAAGAACTTGTAATTCAACTCAGAATAATCTTTCTTATAACCACACTTCTTCAAATCATTAATCACTTGTAAGTAACGAAGATAAGTATCAAGCAATTTTTCTCCTTCTGTAGCTTTGAAAGTTTTATACTCATATAAAATTGCAGCTTTCCTATCTTGTTCACCATACTCAAAACCACGCATCTGCCTTTCAAGATCATCCCATAAATCTTTAGCAGTATCATTGCTATCAATGAGAGAATAAATGTCATTTGGAAGCACTTGAATCAAAAGAGATCTTGCAAGACGATCAATCTTTCGAGTCTTTTTCTCTTCAGCAGTCCAAAATTTGGGATCTTTAAGAGTAGGAGGTGCATTTGGTGTGGTTCCAGCAAGTGACACTTGAGCAACAACAGCCAATGGGTGTTCACCATTCTTAATAGAATTTATCATTGCTTCCCCATCCATTTGTTCTTCAAGATAGTTCATAAACCGTTCACTCCATTGAGAATATTCACCCCGATACAACAACGGAATCCGCATTGTCGAACCAACCGTAATCACGTCTCGACTCATCTTGTCTCGAACAAAATATCCTGATACTCAACGAATAATCTCGACAAGCGTGCTCAATTAAACACCAATAACTAACTTGCCTTTTGATTAAAATGAAATTGTTACACTTAACCAAGGCATAAATACCTATTTATACCCCTTAGTTAACTATCTTTTTAAATTTCCTAACTTAACATATTTAGTCCCTGCACTTTATAAAAGTGCTACAAGTAGATTATTTCTTTATCTCTAACATAAGTGGACGCAATGGTGTTAGTGTGAAGAGGATGAGAGAAGTAGTATGAAGGTTAACTACGAAAACCATATGGATCATGACACGAACTATAACACCATCAAAATTTGGAACACAACGGAATACAACATGGGGTGCTACTTCATAGTCACAAAGTACAAGTCATAGGAAACGACCTCAAAAGAGACGTTTAAAAATAAAGTTTACATTTGATGCTTAGAAAATATCAGAGTTACAACTTGGTCCCAACAATTTTCAAAATGACATAAAGGTTCAAAACATTCATAAGTTAAACATGGCATCACAATATTCCAAAAGATGACATAAGTTTTGACAAGATAAAGTTTGCGTCGAATGAAAGTGAAAACATAATCCTTTCAAGTGATATCCATCCATTGATATTCGCGCGACTCCCATCCAAGCAGCTTATACCTGATGACCTGAAATTATAACATGCTAAAAAGTCAACAAAATTGTTGAGTGAATCCATAGGTTTTAGTCGTGAAGTAGTGATTAAGTAAACCGAGAAATGTTATTGAGATCAAACAGTTTTGCGGATCACCAAATTCGAGTAATGTAGACAAGTAACACACTCACCATGTCCAAAAATAAGTATTATTGTACTAAGCTAATGACACCAAACATTAACATATGTTGTGAGAGGGAGTTGGTGTTGCCAGACATCCAAGTATTTTTCTCCAAGAGTTGGTGCGGCCAAACACCCAAGTATTTTTCTCTTTTAGAGTTGATGTTGCCAAACACCCAAGTATTATTTAAAATGTAAATGCGTCCACTTGACGTGGCACAAGTTATTAAATACCCAGACAAGGATTGTCAGTCCCAATATGTAGGTGTATCAAATCACTTAACAATAGACAAGATAGAAAGTTTAGAGAGAGAAAAGAGGGTTATAGCACTTAGAGAGAGAAAGTAAAGGAAAATATATTATGTGAATAACTAAATGAACAACCAACCCTCTCCAAGGCATGGAGAAGGGTATATATACCATCACTATGGCCGGTCAACATAAGTATGACTTATGTTGACTCGGTTAGCTTGGTAAGTTTCCAAATATTACGCTACGAGCTATACTATTACACTTTTGGAAGTGACTGAGTCTTTTCTCGATTCCTAACAATCTCCCCCTAAGGGAGGTCACTCCAATTTATAAAAACTTAAGCTCTACATTCTATGAATGTCTTCAATCTTTAGCTCGTAGTCTTGTTATCTTAATCTTTATCTTGTGAATCTTGATGTAGTAAACTTTAGACTTTTAGGCTTTAGCTTGTATCTTTTTCTTGACTTGTATGAGATCTTTAAGCATCTTGAGATCATCAACCAAGCATAGTCTCTTTTCGCCATCTTGTAATCTTTGCCTTTTTGTGATCTTGTGACTTCTACACTGATATGCTCATACTTTTCTTGATGTTGAAAGCGTGTGTAACCATCTTTCTTGAGATTTTTTAACTTTAACACTTTGTCACTTTATAAAGGACGTGTGGTATTAACTGAATACTTCGTCACTTCAAGAAAGACGTATGGTATCAGAGTAGCAAAAGTCTTAAAACATGTACTTAAGCTTTCATGATGTCTTTACATATGTTGGTCGAGTATGAGCATGTGGTTTTGACTTTGACTTGTCATCGGGTAAATGCTGCCACCGTCAGGAAATCTGCATGAATGGGTTAGTGATAAACAACATATATGGACGAGAGTGGCTTTGTCACTTCGTCGAATATGGTTGTAATAACCACGGTTCCCCGTTAATTAGTATAAATACTGCTTGTGATAAGGTAGAATTCCAAGGAATCTCCTTGATAGGGTTTCGTAGCTGCACTAGCCGTTCTCATTACTGAAGCATCTCAAAGCACACAGCACGGTAAGAGTGAACTGGTAAGTTACTATCTTCCTGATTAAGTCGTCAATTCATGTTCAGCTTTCCTATGTCCAGATACCCTTGTGAGGCTTCTTATGGATATAAGACTGAAAATTGATATAGGAAAATCAATCGGTGTGTTAAGATGCAAACGGTTTTTATAACACACCAACAGTTTTATCTTATTCAAAATTCATCCGTCAATTCATAAGTTGGACCGAATCGATATCCGGTATCACAAGTTTGATCCGTGTAGGATCTTACAAGTCACCTACCGCAAAGCTTGTTTGATGTTGGCTCTAGAAGGATTTCCATCGTCACTGTGAATACGTTTTAGGTATCACTCTGATGTTCTGGCAAAATCACAAGGATAATGCGTAGGACTCTTGATATATTTCTTATTTTCACATTGTGTGAATTAGCAAGCATATTATGGATAAGTGTCCTAATAAGATTTATGGATGATCTCTTTTATGGCTCTAGACTCGATAGTGCACTTTGATTTTTAGTAATCAGATGCTAGAGCAGACTGTCACCTTTTCAATACCAACTAACTCAGCATGAGAAAGTAGATAGAAATGTGTTTAATCTCCATGAGAAATGAAACAATAGTCTTTTGAGAGACCTTGAGTGGCTGGGAAGGGTTGTGCATTGCGTCACTGGGTCTATGACGACTGTCTTCAATACCAGACAACAGTTTAGTGTTTCTGACAGTTTATGTATTGACCCGGTTTTTGCCTAAGTGTAAAGAGGGCTTCTTTCTTTTCACCCTTTATTTAAACTTTTCTTTTTAATTCTTCAACCCCTTCATTGCTTACCGAGACTTCATGACTAGTACCTTGTTGGGTTTGTTCCAGTACTAACTCCATCTCAGTCAGCACTATTCCCTTATTCTCACTTTTACTCCTTTTTTTATATCATACCTATGAACTTCTACATTAACTAGTGGAATGTCCCTGGGTAGATCTCTCCGGTTCTGGCTGGATCGTGGGAACAAATACCTAATCGTAACCACCTTATAACTCCAAGTAATTACAAACATAATTGGTCTTTTGGTATTATTCTCAGCCTTAAAACCATTTGAAATTGCTCCCCCTCAACATGTGCATCGATATTCAAAAATGTTTAGCACATGAAGGGTGAAACTTGCACTTGAGTTCTTAAAACCACATCTTTAGCCATATATTTTAATCATATTTTCTCCCCTTATCAAAAATGTCAAATCTCTTTATATATTGGATATCAATTGATTCAAATATTAATGGTTTCAGGGAAAAAATGTCTAATTATTAACAAGCCGTATTAGAAACATTTTTAATGCTCCCTCTCAATTTATGAGGGTATTATATATATAGGGTTGAGTACGTTAATTTTAAAAAAATTAAATTTATTGAAAAATTCTAGAAAATTCGTACTTAAACACTATTTATATTGCCTACTATTATAAGTCTATACTACATATTCACAAATATTCACAAGATAAAGTTTTGAGATTGGACCTGACAATTAAACGGTATGTGACATCAGTGTTTTGAAAGGCTCAAGGCGCACTAAGGCGTAAAGGGCTTATGGAGCCTTTAGGCGAGGAGCAGATCAAGGCGCGGGCTTCATGAATATGAGTCACATTAAATTGAAGTAAATTATAATAGTTTAGGCGAAAATTTATAGATTAATGATGACTTAAATAACACTAAAATAAATAATGTATCTAAAAAGATTGAATAGTTAAACCAAAAATATCAAGCAATGTATCAGATTTATGACATGAGGAGATTACGTTATCTCATGCGTAAAATAGAGGGAGGAGTCTGTATGTGCAAACATTTGAATTGAGTGACCAAACACTCAAATTAATTGATTTATTTAGTTTCTAGGTAATTTCTAGGTAGTTTCTAGGTAATTTATTAGTAACATATGAGGGCCTTGATATTTTGGATATCAATTAATTCAGATATTGATGGTTTTAGGGAAAAAAATATCCAATTATTAACAAGCCGTATTCGAAACATTTTTAATGCTGAATTTAAATTCGAAAAGAAAGTTTCAAAATCCATCACCTTTTCTAGGCGTGCCTAGGCTCAAGGCTTTAAATCCCAAGGCTCTACGATTTTTGTAAGCCTTGTACATGTGCGGAGCCTCGATCTGAAAAAATCCCTAGAGCTTGAGCCTAAAGCCTTAGAGCCTAGGCGCGCTTTTTAAAAGTATGCGCGTCATAAGTTTGTAGTCTATCTCGAGTTCTTGTGCACCAACCAATCGCTCCAGATTTCTGATGATTTCCCTTTCTCGCAGCTGCTTATCGATCAACTCAATCATAAGACTCGATCTCTTTCAGTCGACAACCATCCACTTTCTCTTTGGTATCTTCGTGTTGTAATCCAGACGAAAGTCGAGTACTCTGTGATGAATCTCATCGCGAACAGACTTGAGTGTGCCATCCGAGAACTTGTACAGCTCACCAGCTCGCAAAAATCTTTTCTGTTTGTCCAGGTCTTCATAGACAATTCCTGGTGGATCGTATGATGGAGTGTAAGGTTCTTTGAATTCAATTTCTGGAAAGGTCTTCTGAGGTTTGGTGATGTTAAGTTTCTTCTAGTAACTCTCTACACCAAGCTGTAAATCTTCGACACGTCTCTTCAGGATTAGGCTTCTTGTAAACATACGAAGAGCCACAATAAAGTCAACAATAACACTCCCGTCGAGGTGGAATAGCTTGTGTTGAACAGCAAGAAGAAGCATATCTTTAATGTCGTTCGGGTGTAGATCAACAAAGTCGCCTTATTTAAACATATAAAGTTGTTGATCAGATCTTTTCAACACAATCTCTTTTAAGTGACCATATCCGTGCAATTTCTTGACACTAACACTCTTTACACCAAGAATCGCCTTAGTAGAGTAAACGTTTTGCTTGGAAAATTTGCTTACCTGAGATCGGTACCACAGTTAATGTCTTTCACCCCAGTGCTTGATTCCCTTTTCAGCATCTTTGTCATATGCATGTTTAATGGTACTCCAAAGTGTAGGGACCATGTCTTCAAGTCCTTTGATCTCATACCAAGCCGCCTTTGTCTTCGTAATAGATGAAGTGTATGTAACCTATGGATCAGAAGTCTTCAGATACTCCAGATCATTGTTGAAGAAATAGTCAGCAGTAACGGTTCGATGACATGGGAGACCTTGTAAAGAAAGAGGTTTGGATAGATCAAATGGGTAACGATCTCATTCTGGATTATTCCAATCAAGTTTGTCTGTTAACGCATTGAAGCACTCTTGGAAGTTGTACTCTAGCTCGATACTGCTAGAGCAAGTGCCTTTTCACAGATTAAAGGTAGGTCCTAACAAGATATCTTGAGTGAGATTTTCTATTTTGAGTCCATTCAACATGTACTTGGAGAAGTCAATAGGAGTGGCCATGAGGTCGTTAAATTTGAGAGGATCCTTTATAGCAGAGATCATTTGACTGAACCAAGGCTGTTCGGGTTGATCAAGTACAACCTGACGCTTGTTTCATTCAAGATCAAGAGTAGGAGACCTTGGAGGTTGCTTGAACCAATATGGATTTAGAGTCTTTCTTGTTTTGGGTTCTGAGGTGTCTTATGGTTGATTATCATCACGAGCTACATCATCACCAACATCATCCATAACCACCTCAGCAATAGGTTCTTCAACTGGTTCCTTTGCGGAAGTAGACTTACCAGTTTTAGATCCTTTAGTTGGAGCTTTACCTTTTGAGGTTTTCTTGGTGGAGGATGGCTTCTTAGAAGACTCAGAATCTTTAGTTCTTCTCCTCTTGGTCTTCTTACCTTGGTTTGGTCTAGCTGGAGGGTCTTCATCATCATCATGATTTCTCTTGTGGTCTTTAACTATGTCAGTGACTCCCTTATCCATTGCGTTTTCATCTTCAATCAATGCTTCCATGAGTGCATGGTACAATCAATGATTGGCAGGATTTCTGTTAAAATACTTGTTTGCATGCATGGATTGGTAGAGAGTGCTTTTCAGATCATACTCTTCTAGAGTTGCCTTGTCAGTAGACTTGATAGTAAACTTTGGCGTCTGTTGCTTCTCAACTTGTTCCCTCTTGATTTGTAGAATCTCTTAAGCACTCTTCTCGGATCCTTGTTCTAGATCAACTATTAGTGTCTGTTTCTTGGATGATTAAGAAAACTGCTGCAAAGAATATTTCTAAATAAGATATGCTGTGTGTTTCTTTAGTTCCTTTTGAAAGACATCTCTAACTTTGGATCCAATCAACTACAGATGGAACTTGGGACTTGAGTATAGCAAGAGCTTCGGTAGAGTAATCAATAATTTTTAGCTCAAACACATCTTTTTCCAATTTTGCAACTCTTAATTCAATAGCAGTGAGTGCATTGAATTCAGGAACAACAGTCGTGATGGTTGGAGCATCGGTTATGATTGGTTGTATGGGAATTGGTGTTGTTTGTTGAGGTACAGATGGTGTAGTGGTGACGGATGGAGGAGGTAGTGTTGTTGCAGTAGTTGTTGAAGGAGATTCTTGAACAGGTGTGATAACTATGGGTTTAAAAATCACATATACAAGTACAATGAGCACGGATGAAGATTGGGTATGTGGAACTTCAGACTGGATCTTAACTTCCAATAATGAATTAATCTCCGTATATGTAGTGTCCTTAACAGTACTAACCAAAGAAGAATCAAAAGAAAGTTTAAGGAATTGATCACCAAAACCTGAAGAGACAGATAAGCTAGAGGTTCATGGAGGAAGTTTGGTCTTTTTGGCATCATCCTTTGCTTCTGAAGTCTTTTCAGCATCTGCCTTTGTTGCATCAGTAATCTCTTCATCACCTTTATCATAATCATCAACTTTAGCATTAATCATCTCTTCATCTTCATCCTTGCTGATGTATAATTTTATACGTATAATATAAAGGTAATTCGAAAAAATCACACAAAAATATCGTACGTTTAACCGGTAAGTGTTCATCGGGTCGTTTATACCCCAAGAATTATAAAATTGAAACTCCGTCTTTATTTGGACAAAGATTTGAATTGATTTCAAAGTTTATTGAAATGATTATCTATTTCTACAATTAAAAGCATTTAAATCATATAAAGAAAAATTAACGACTAAGCAATTGAACAATTAAACACTAAAACGATAACGGAATTTAAACAAAATGCGACAATTACACAAGTATATCAAATTTAAGACCTACAAATGCAAATTTAAACTAATTCCTACCAGTGGGTAAATAAAGGCACTTAAAAATCAATTTCAAGAAAAATGCACAAAAACGTTAACGAGATTTTAATAAACGTACACTAAAACCTAAATTGAGCAAAAATGAACAAAACGGGTCCAAACTAATTTTCCTAGATGCTAGAAGACTATAAATAATTTTAAGAAAAAGAATTTTATTATTTTAATTTTAATTTTATTTTTTATGAATTTTTAAAGTTTTAAAACTAAATAAATGCAAAATAAATATTAAACTATGATTTAAAAACTTAAGGAAATTCCTAAAAATAGCTAAAGACAGACTGATTGCAAGAAAATTTAAAACACTAAAATTACTTAACACAATAAGCCTAGAAAAATCGAATAAGCACACGAAGTGCTTATTTCAAAAGAAAACCAAAAAGATGTTAAATTCTATTTGAAAAGAAAGTGAGACGTAAAAGTCCCAAGGGCACGTTGGTTTGGTGAGTGTGGTATGAGGCGTTTAAAAGGGTTGAGGTGGGTAGAGGTCAGGGGTTCGAGCCTTGCTCACCCCTGATTTCCCTACTTCCTCTTTTTTTTTCAAAAACTTTTTGAACAAAGTTGCTAAACAGCTGAAAATAAGCAACTTTTATGAAAACAACTTTTTTCTAAATCAAAAATAAGCTAGAAAACACCTTATAATCACAACAGATAACACTTAACTCTTTTTTTTAACTTTTTCATATAACTCAAAGACACTTATAAGCTAAAATAAGCTAAAGCCTAAACTGAATAAGCTACAATTATCCTTCACTATTCTAATAAGCAAGTGAGATCAAAAATTAAGCAAAAAGAATAAGCCATAAGCGGTAAAAATCAAATAAGCAATTTGGTGAAAAACTGTTTGCAATATGACCAAACAGGCATTTTTGAGTTTATTTTAAAGTAAGGAAATGGATCCTTATCGACAAGTCACTTTACCACTTGAAAGCTCCCCCTACAAACTTCTTAAAACTGAAATTGAAAAGCATTTTGAAATTCAACAAGACTATAAAAAGGCTAATTGAAAAAGCTGTTGTAGATAGAATACTATTTTTTTTTCTTTTCAAATTTTTATGAAAAGAC
>BQNB010054356.1:0-39582 GCA_026074375.1 Tanacetum coccineum
GCAATGCAAGAAGCAAACCATTGTGGCTACCTCTTCCACAGAAGCTGAGTATGTTGCTGCTGCTAACTGCTATGGTCAGGTACTTTGGATACAAAATCAGTTATTAGATTATGGGTATAACTTTATGAATACCAAAATCTTTATTGATAACCAAAGTACCATCTACATAGTTAAAAACCTAGTTTTTCACCAACGGACTAAGCACATAGAAATTAGGCACCATTTCATAAGAGATGCTAATGAAAAAAAACTTATTCAAGTGCTTAAAATACACACTGATGATAATATGGCTGATTTGTTAACCAAGGCATTTGATAGACCTAGGTTTACTCATCTTGTGGTTAATATTGGGATGCTCAATCCATAGATACTATGATTGAAAGAGGATTTGAGTCCAAGGGGAGGACTCTTGTTGTAAAATTTTCTAAAAAGTTGGTTTTTAATTTTTTTAATATTTTTTTTACAACTTAGTTTTTCTTGCTACACTATGTTTCTCCTAGTAGTTGTATTTTTCTCCTGGTAGGTTTTAACTTTTTCTACTGGTAGTTTTAGTTCCTCTTACTTGTCTGTAATTAGTTCATTCTGATAGTTAATTTTTCTTTCCATTTTATTGTATATGTTTTGTGTGTATTGGCCTCACCTTTTGCAGACTAATGGTTCAAGAGGGTGGACAAGTGATTTTCTAGTGTTCTACATAGACCAGGTGGCCTTATTTTGATGAAAAAGAGTTCATACTGGTAGTTCAAGTGTTCCCTCTGGTGTTACCATTGATGAGACTCATTAGTCAAACAATTCTAGTCTACGGCTACACTCAGGTCTCCTGAGTTAGGTCCTTCAGCTATCCTAACTACCATTGATGAGACTCCCTACACCATTACTAAGGACTCAGTCAGAAGTCAACTTCAATTAGCTGATGATGGTGGTATTGATGATTGGCTTTTATTGTCAAAGGGTTTCCTATTTAAATGGATAATTACTGTTTTCTCACATTTTAACAGTTACTTTTTCCATAAAACCCTAATTTCCAAACGGTCCAATAGAAATTGAGATCATTACTCTATATAAATTAAATTACCACTCTCTACCAGTATCAACTCTCAATTGCGATCTACACCCAGCACAAAATCTCAACCCTATTTCAAAATCATTAATGGCCGCACTAAGATACAGGGACGAACACATCAATGGTGGATAGACAGGATCTATTGAAGTTGTATGGCATGGTGGTCACATACTATGAAAACCATCTTGTTGCTGGTGCTGGATTGATGTTATGGGGTGATATTCAGGTGTTTATGGATTCTCAAGAAGGTGGTAAGGGTTCTTTCGTTTGGAATCATCAACCTCTTTGGCAGATTAGAAGTTGGAGGCTGTATACTCTTTCCAATGTTCATGTCTTGGAAACTGTTTCTGGAGAGGTGTTGTACATGTTTTCAGATGTAAAAAATCTTTTTTAATTCCTCTCTCAGTGAAGGCTTATGTGAAAGATGCTAAAAGCACAAGTGGAGAATTGAAGGATGTTGGGGGCAATGACATGACTATGCTAAGGCAATTATTCGGTTCATCACGAATAAAATTGTGTTGCTAAGTTTCTCATTGTTTAGATCATGGTACTCTGTAACTCGTATCGATATATTCTAACTTTTGCTGTGTCAAACTGTATTTTGATATATAACTTATTTTGTGTAGTTTTGGTCTTAAATGGTTTTCACTTTTTGTTTTTAGTAAACAAGTGTTTGGATAAAGGATTTTGGCAACTTACAAGCTTTGGTAATATGTTCAATAAGTTTTGAGTCTTTGGTGTGCAAAGTTGTTTTTGTTTCAGGCACACATGGTCCATTTAAGTAAACTATTTTCAGGGTTTGGGTGTTGGTTACCAACACACAAAAAATGGTGTTCAAACTCACCAGTCTCACAGACAAGAAGCGTTGATTCACCATGAGGGGTACGGCTCTGGTGTGACTCTAAAACTGTTGATGCTTTATAGTTGCTCAAAACTATAGGGTCTTTCACTCACCCATGCTTCATTTGCTGAGAGTTGAAATGTTATCAATTCATGGGTCCCAAGGATTGCCTAGTCCTGAGCAAACGGCTACAGGTAAAGACCTATAAAATCCGTTTATGGTTGTGATGATTTACCAAAAATCATTAGGGTATTCCAATTCACCAATGATTCATGTTCTAAGAGTTAGACTGGTTACTAATTCACCAGGGTGATGTCATGATTCCACCAAAGAATTAGCTAGCCCAAAAGTGAGTAGCTACTTGGTAAAGGCTTATCAAATCTAATCATGTAGCTGAGGTGGTTCCAGAGTCTGTTGCTGGTTCAAGTTTTCCTGCTGCTTCTTCAACGTTGTTGCTTTTTGATGTTCGGTTCAAAGGCTATGAAGACCAATTTGCTTGACACAAGATCTGCTTAATGTTCAATGCTCATCATCATTAGTCTCTTGAAGGTATTTGTATGAAGAAATACAGATATGTGCAGAAGTTTCATGTGTTCAAGTCAAGACACAAGTAGATTGGATGTTGCTGTAAAGTTCATATTTCAATCCTCAAGGTTCAAGTTTGAAGATCTATCTAGAAACTAGAAATTAACATAGTCAAATTCCAGTTTAGGGGAGGATTGTTAGGAATATTTGTAATACTTAGTTTCTACTAGTAGGTATGTAGTTCCTACTAGTAGAGTAGTAGTTCCTACTGGCAGGTATATAGTTCCTGCTAGTAAGGTTATTATCATAGTTAGTACTGGTAGGCTAAGTTTAGTTCCTACTGGTAACATACTTAGTCCTGGTAGAGTCAAATAGTTATTCCAGGATAAGATTTTAGTTAGTTAGAGATGAGGATATGCATGAACTAAATAAGGAAGATATTCATCATATTAATCTCACGCGTTTTTAGTAAATGTTGATTAGGGTTTCTCCACTATAAAGAGAACCTACGGCTTAGGGAAATGTACGCATCCAGAAAAACACATTTCTCCTTGTTATTAGTAGAAAATAAATTAGAAAGGATCTTTTTGTTTTTATTAGTCCTATTATTCTTATTAGTTGTTGTAATATCCGCGTAGACATTCGTTTCTAAGCAAGAGTCTCTATTGTGATTAGCTTGTGATTACATACGTTAATCGCCATCCTTAACAGGCAGTAAAGATCTATCAAGAGTGGGATCTAACATTTACTATGAAAGAGGTGATAAGGTACTTATCTTCAATTCACGTTTAAGGCTATTCACCGGGAAACTGAAGTCAAGATGGTACGGACCATTTTCGGTAAGCAAAGACATGAAAAATGGCGCAATTGAGCTGACGATGAAGATGGGAACGAATTCATCGTAAATAAACAACGGGTGAAACCATATCAGAAAAACGTATTGGACACCAACAGAGATGATGATATAACACTAAATGATGAAGGAGAAGTCACGTAAGGACCTGTGACTTCGAGTCTAGCTACAAGACTCGTAAATAAAGAAAAGCGCTTCTTGAGAGGCAACCCAATGTTTATTTTTCTCGCATATTAGGAGTGTCGCATGTTTTAATTCTTTTCATTTATTCTTTTATGTTTGAATCACTTTTTAATCATGCTTTGTTTGTTTATAACTTCCGTATTATTTGGCAATCAAAGGTATTTGCAAACAAAATAAGTATAGGGGAAATATCCAGTTTTTAGAACTAATTCAAACATTTAAAATAAATTGTTTAGATTAATTCGCGTTAGTTCCGAGTCATATGATTGTAATGATTAATTTTAGGTTTTTATGCAGTGCTTTCTTCAGATTTAACTAATAAAATTGCGTGCAGGAAATTTCTCATTAAAAACAAAGAAGAATTTTTCACAGTGCCTGGAGACGGCGTCAGGATTTAACACCCGGCGGCGTCGCTGTCTCAACAATGTAAAAATCGATTTTTTTTCACAAGTATTTTTGAAATTATAGAATGTGCAATATTTATAATTTGTAATTTAGTTGTAAAACCTGCATAAAAATCTATGATTAGTATCATTAACTCTCTATTCATTTCTTTATTGCATTTAATAGTATTTTATTTAAAGTAAAAACCTAAAACTCTTTTGTATTTCTATCTATCCCGCCAATTTTATGCTTGGGTTTGTTGTCTTTGTCTTTGATTTACAGGTTATATTTGATGAGAAGAAGCTTGGAAGTTCTTAGGAAGTTTCATTAGACGATTTTTGGAGGACGATTTAACCAGTTTTCGCATGTTTTTTCTCCATTATTGAGCAAACCAAGGGAGTACTAGTTTCTTTTCCTTGTTTTCTTTTCCCTTTATTCGTTTTTACAGGGAACATTTGGGACAATGTTCAACTTAAGTGTAGGGGAGGAAAATAAGCCTTAGAAACTATTCTTTCATTTGTCATTTGCTTGTTTCTTAAAATGATGGGTAATATATTGAAACATAGCATAAAAAGGTAATTTTGACCAAAATTTACAATTTTTTATGACACATACCGACATGGAATCCAATGTATTAAAAGCGTCTCATGGATGGGTATGTGTATGTCTACACAAAAACCCTCTAAATTTCCACCCAAAAATGTGAGGTTGCCTTTAGATCTTCTTAGAACTTCAGGGTATCTATTATTGATACCAAAAGTTAATTTATAACCTTTAGCCTTTCTCAGAGTTAAGGTTCGAATGCTGCCATATGTGTCTATTTCATCATTCGGATTTGTATGTATGGTCTTTGGCCTTTTTTGGAGCATTGGTTATCGGTATTAAATAATTTGAGTGTACGGTAGGTATATTAAATTCTTGGAACTTGTTTTTGTGAATGTATACTCGAGTACGTATAGTAAGTATTAGGATATGCTAGATATGCAGGCACTAGGATTAACCCCATGTCTTTAACTGTAATTATTATGATGGTCTCACCGATCATATAACTATCCCATTACCTTCGCAATGGCACTCTTTTTTAGTGCAGGATTCCCCTAGTACATCCCTACGAGCTGTCCTTTTTCTCAGTTCTCGTAGTTTTATGGTTAAGCCGAACTATTAATAAAGAGCATTGTTAACCTTTAAACCAATCATTACACCCGAATCGCCTTAGCCTACCTTGTATGTACTCAATTTTAGTACATTATTGTTTTAACACAAGTTAATTATTGAGTACACGGTTGCTAAGTCTTTATCCTTGTAAATACAATTTTGGGACGATTGGGATTCATGGTAGTTTTCATCTTATGAAGAATTAGGGAAGAGTAAAATTATTCCCCTCAATACAGCTTCACAATAAGCTCCATGTTTTTTTGTCCATCTTAAAAATAGGGTTCATTAGTTAAGTTTGTAAATAAACCAAGTATGTAAAAGTTCAAGTACAGGGGTGTATCTATAAACCCGCATGATGTATTATATGTTTAAGCAATGGCAGAGCAAAAGTGTAAAAAAATGTAAATAAAAAAAGAGTGAAAAAATGTACGGGCTGCCATTTGCCTATATTTATGTTTATCATAGAGTCAAGAAAAGAAAAAGAAAGAGATTGATGTAGAGTTGTGTAGAGTTTGTATATTTTGTCCGAGTCTTTGGCTTAGCAACCAATCCAACGTGTATTCGTATAAATAATTAGCTAACTCTTCCACTCCAAATTCACCCAAAGTCACCACCTAAATATATCTCATCCGTTTCCATTTTCGTTAATGTTATCTTACACCTACACCCCACAACCCATTAAAAAGACCTCTTAGATAGTAATGAATGATGCTTGCGCATAGCGGTGGAGGTTTGATCCTTTACCAAGCGCAAAGGGTTTAATATATGCTATGGACAGGTAATGAGTGTTGATTTTTTGTTTCCCCATTATGTTATAATTTATTATACAACCGAGAGAAAGAGAGAATCCAAACACTTATGTGAGGTGCTAGTATATACTTTCCGTGCTTTTAATTACGAGGTCTAGAAGGTTGTGTTGTAAAATATTAAAATGTGTAGGTTTAATGTCCCAAATATTGCTATTTCTAGGTTGAAATGCTCTTGCGTGACGATAAGCAAATCCAAGTGTGGGGTATTTGATGTTGGTGTCAGTGTATACACTAGTTCGGGGTCAATTTTATCCCAAGTTATCCATGGCTTTGTTGCCTAGATTATGTGCTTTTTCATTATGTTTTCTAGTTTTTAGCACTTGATGATTTTGGAAGGAAATACTCATGACTTGGGCTCATATGGAGAGAAACCGGTCTTGATTAAGGACCTACACCATATTTACTTGAAGATTTATGATACAGTGAGTGGAGACGGCGTCCAGGCATTAAAGCGGGGACGTCATCGTGATGTATCTAGTGTTGGAGTCAGAAATTTCGTGACGATGTTCAGACGTGGTCCGACATTTATGAGGATCTAGAATCATACATGGCGACGAAATAAGGGTTTTTAAGCAACGCCGTCGTTGTCGATATCTTCTATAAATTAAAAACGTTTCTTAGGGTTGTAGTGTGTAAACCTTTGTATAAACTATGGAGACGAACCCAATCATTTTCTAGCAGCTTTGTAGGTTTTTTTAAAGCCTCTAAACACTTTTTTCTTTACTACCTTGATTCCTGTTTTAATCAGTAGGTTATTTATCCAATTAATTCATTTCAATATTGTCTATTGTGTTGTTTGATTGATTTATTCTTCTTGCTTTCTTTATATAACATGCGAGGCCTAAAACCATCCTTTGTATTTATCTTTGTTTTCATGAAACTTAGGTTGTAGATCTTTTGATGTTGCTTTTGTTTGATAAATTCGTGCGCGTTAGGCTTTAGAAAACCAGCTTTTATCTGTATCGCTGTTGACATGTCTAGGGAAATGCGAGTGTGTAGCAAGGATACCATCGGTAACAGTCTTCATACTGCCTTACCCATTATATGGTGATCCTGTTAGATATTCAAATTGCATATAAGATACTCTTTGGGGGCCTTGTTATTATTCTTCATACTACCTTACTTGTACTTTGCCTTAACGGAATATTTAAAATAGACGGCGTAGTTCGTGTTGATTCGTTCTTAACTAGGAAATAATTAAACAGATCATCACATAGGTGTGACAAAGCAACAGATATTGGAGAAGACATGATGTGGAGTTGTTGCATGATCTGGGTTAAATTCAATCGTTATCTTAAAGTTATCATAGTAGCATTGATTTTTATAAGTTTAATTGTTTGTTAATTCATCAATTTTCTTAAACATTGATTTTTGCTTTCTTTTTAATATATAAATATAAAATTAATCTTCTCTTTACCCCTAATAAATTCTGTTAGACCGTGATCAAAGCCTTCCCAACCTATTACCCTAGAGTAATGATAAATACTCTCGAGTATTGCCTTACATAAATTTACAAAGATTAGGTACACTGCCTAGGGAGTTGTAAAATTCTTGCTGAAGTCCTTTACGACCTCCACATCAGTAGAGATGGTAAATCCGAGGTCGTCTCAAGATCTAAGTGTTATTAGTTTTAATTTTAAAGTGTCATGTTTTGAGATTAATTTTAAGATTAATTTTGAGATTAACAGGAAAGTAAATATGCGAAAAGTGTAAGTAACAGAAGATATCAGGGAGAAAGGCCTGCTAGCCTATCCATTTCATTACTATCGTTATAACTGCATTTTCCTGTGCAATGTTACACTATGGTTTCATTGGTGGTTTCTAAAGTCGACAGACCTGAATAGATATATTTTGTCTTATCCTAATAATTCCTTCACGATCACCATGTCTACTAAAAGTCACATAGGTAGGCAACCTGTCATAGTGACTATTCCTAACTATCCTAGAATAGTCTATAACCTATACAGATTATTAACCCTCTCTAAAAGAGTTCATGTGCTTTTTAAGTATATTAAGTGATAAAGGCGGTAACTTGGTTAGTTCCTACACTATGGACAGGGTTCAAAACCTACCCTAGTACCCCTGCTAATCCCATGTTCAATTGGTAATCTAATAGGAGGATTAACATGATCTAAACTACCCTCAATACTACTAAAACCCAAGGGTACACGATAGTCAAATGATATCCAACGAAACCATAATCTAATAGGAAACAAACATTATAACGATAGTAAATTCATGGGACTAGGGCAAGCAATTAAAGTTGATTAGCCGCTCATTGCAACTACACAACTAGAACTTAATAAGGTAATCCTTGGATTGAAAAAAAACCTAATAATTCTTACGATTCGGTGTATGAAGATTAAATACAAAAGTAAGATAAGTGTGATCTACCTTGGACTTCTAATGGAATTCTTCGAGCTATGGAGGCCTCTATTTATAGGTTTTGAATACTTTACGACGTAACCTTTTAGGGGTTTAACGTCGTTTTTATAAATGAGGACACGTTCTTTTCCATTATTGCAGGCTTAAAAGATGTTACAACGTAATTATATGTCCATGTTTTGCGTAATTGCTGGACTATGGTTGAATATCCTTCCATAATAATAATGTTGTAGCATAAACCTTGCGTGTGGTTACACCGTAATGTCGCTAAATTACGTGTCTTGCCTTGAATATGGTATGACATAACACTAGGTTGGGGGTCTACGCAGGAAACATCTCGTAAGAATCCGTATTATCTTCATTTTTTCATCTATTTCTCGTGTTTCTTGTCACATACTTGCATTTTACCTAAAAACAACTAAATAACCATAAATGTATCGAATTCAAGTATTTATAAGACAATTTCCCTTGAGACAACATATCAGTAAAGTGAGATTACTGAGGGGGCTTACCATGATCAAGGATATGTATCAATCAATGTAAGTTGCAAACCTTCAGAACAAGTTTCCTGATCCAATGGATTAGGTATCCAAAAAAATTTATACAGAAAGATAAATATCTAGAATACTGGGTTGCTAAGGGTGAAATGGGTGTAACAAAACATTTAATTATGGATGATAAAATAAATAGATTGGAATCAACAAGGATGATATAGGGGTATCTTTACACTAAAACTAGTCATTCATGGTGTTCATCGTGACTAAAAATGGCCTGAACATAAATATAGTCCATTCATGGTTGACTTCCATTTATGCTTGGTTATTTCACACAAGTCTTATATCAAGTTAAAGGTACATCATCCGAAGTTGATTGGAGTTTGTGGAACATTTTCATACACACGGTACAGTTTAGTGGACTTGGAATTCATAATGATGTTGGAGGTTCAATTTAATTAATTACTGACTTGTGACCACATTTTTGTGTTGTAGGCATTTTTATTTTTGAGAATACACTTTTTATAATCATTTAGTAAAATCTTGAAGTGAGGACGTGTCAAAAGAGCTTAAAGGGCATGATCGAAACAATTCTGAGAAAACCAAGATGAGTCTCATGCCAAGTTAAAGGGATCAAATTTCAAGTTTGAGTGCTTATCAAGGGGAGGAAGAATACTTTCAACAAAAAATGGGCTATTTGCAATAGTTCAAATATGATGCAAATCTGTTGAAATTGCTTTTGCAAAGGAATTGCAACGGTATTTTGACTTTGCATTTAAGGCTCCATGACAATTGGTAATTTGAAACCGATTTGTAATAAGCACAAAAAACATCTTGCAACCTTTTTTTAACTAAATGATTAATTCGATGGAATACTAATCTTTTTGCAACGTAGACCTTTTACTAATATTTTGCTTTGTATATCTTTTACATAAATTAATTTGCAACGGTTACGGTTAACTTTTGCAACAAGCAAAATTTTCGTCAATGCACAGTGCAAATCCGTTGCAATTTGCATTCACGTTGTTTTAAATAATGCATTATTAAACCTCTCGGTCTTCTAGTTTTATGCTATAATACACAAAAATTAATAACTCATATATTACGGAATCAACCAAAAATAGTAAATAATCCCAATTATCAATAAATTTCATTTACGATGTAATTCTATGAAGATCAATTTAGAAACTCATCTTGGATCTATTATTAACCAATGTTTGTTGATGCGCATCGGATTTTTAAACCAAAGGTACTGTTATTTAACCAAGTTTAAATTCATTACAAGCCTCAATTCTATTTGATCTGTTAAGACGTGTTACTAACTGTAACAGGGATCAATGACCACTTGTTTTTAGGGCTAAAACGATCTCAAGTGGTGAGATCGTTGGTGTTTTCCTAAAACATGATGATATCTTCTTTAATATCACACAATTAAACAATGTCAAGGCGATCACTTTATAGATAAAAGTCCATCTAGACTTACAAAGGAAACCTAATTGTATTAGGAAACTAAATATTTCCTAATCTTGATCTTTATCTTTTTAAGCAAGTCTTCTAGATCCTCAAATTTTTGAAGTAAATATTGTCGAACTAGAACCCTTTTGTTTCATTCTTTTGTATCATCAAATCAATAAATCCCAACAATCTTCCCCTATTTGATGATGACAAAACAAACAGTAAATGATTCTAAGATTGATTCCATAGTTGATTATATCTCTCAGCATTCTTCATCTATTGATTAATAAGCTTTGTTTTTTTTCTTCAACTTATGCACTTGAAAACTATCTTGTACTTCTTCAAATTTGATCTTCTTGAATGTTTACAGATTCTAGTCTTCCCCTTTAAACCCTTTATGATGTCAGTTGAACTTGTTGAAACTTCTTCAACACAATGAACATAAATCCATGATTCCTTGCCATGTCTCTTTAACTTAATAAGTTGCAAAATATATCATAACATCTTGGTAAACATCTTTCCCTTTTTGTCATTATCCATTAGGGGACTGTGAACATATGCAACTTTGATCTTTACAACTACAAACCATATTTTTTAAACTTACTAATCTAAGCTTTCCAATGTCTCAATTTACCCTTACATGACGCACAATACGGTATTAATGGAATTTGAGTAGTAAAAAACTTAAACTAGCAGTAGGACATAATGATTAGCTGTAGTTATAAGGTTTAACTTGATTTTTTCAAGTGGAAAACCTTCCCCCTAAGGGTGACATTTAACATATCCAAATGGTTAAAACCCTTTTATCATATCTCTTCCCCTTAAAACTAATATGTTAACATCTCATGACCAGAAGTAATAGATAGTCAACCTAATAACTGTACGAATAACTAACCTACAGTAAGTAACGAATACCATTTGTAACATCATGATGAGCATGTACTAAAAAATGGACTAACATTAGAATCGATACCAAGGCTGTATAGTTAAATATGAAGGAGCAGCATTAAAATTGGTTAGAAGCAATAGTAAAAATACAATTGCAGTATTATACTTTGAACTAACTAGCAGTATTAATTATAACTAGTCAGTATTAACTATTAACTCTAGAGTATTAACTACTTACTAGCAGTATTTACTACAACTAGCATTATTAAACTAGCTAACTAGAGTATTAACTTTTGTAGAACAGTAGTTTACCATGTTTGAAGCATGTAGTAAATTCTATTCTATTATTAACATGATAACCACTTCAATAAACTTTCCACAAGAACCTGAACTTGAACTCTTAGCTTCCACTTTCATATCACCTTTACTGTGATTACACTTCGTTTTCCATCTTCACACTTTTAGGTTTTTAGATTTTAGGGTTTCACATTAATATTTGATTTTAGAATTAAAACATATTTTTCCACAATACTTCTTTTTTCCTCTTCATACCTTAATACCCTTCTCTTGATTATACCCAAAGATTTCAATAGAAAAATCTGCCAATAACAATAATAGAAACACTTTTGAAAACAATGATGAAGAGAAGTTAAAACCATGCCAACTTTAACTTTTCTGCAGCAGATTTCAAAAATTTATATCTTTTAATTAAAGGCTCAGATTGAAGATCCCTTTAGTGCGAATATGCCTTTATGAGTAAAGTACCTTCAATAAATTTTTTGTTAAGATCCAACTGTTAACGAATGAGATATCCTTTTTACATAGCTGTGTGGAGTGACAAATAGAAAAATAAAATTGAATTTTTTAGGTTTCTTTGAATACAAAATCTTCTTTTATTCGATTGTAAATCCTTGTTGATTCCTAGTTCATGTGGCCACCTAGCTCTGATTACCAATTGTGAAGATCGTTTAGAACTCATCTAGGATCTATAATAACAAAGTTTGTTGATGCGCATCAGAATTTAAAGAAAGACAATGTTATTTAGCAAGGTTTACATTCATACAAGACCTAATTCTATTTGATCATGATAGAACGTGTTACCTAACTGTAACAGGATCAAAAACACTTTGATCTTAGGGCTAAAACAATCTCAAGTGGTGAGATCTTTGGTGTTTTCTTAAAACATGATTAAAACACTTTAAAAAACCACATAAAAACCATTGTCTAGGGATCTCTTTATATTAATAGTCCATCAGACTTACAAGTGAAATCAAAATTTTGTATTAGGAAACTAAATCTTTCCTAATCTTGATCTTTATCTTTTTAAGCAAGTCTTCTAGAATCCTCTAACTTCTAGAATTCAATAATGTCGAACTAGACCCTTTTGTTTCATTCTTTTGTATCATCAAATCAATAAATCCTAACAAATTCTATACAAGTCATTGTTGGAAGTTACAAAGATACAAAGTGTACCAAATACAATCAAAATTTAAAAGGCGTTAATGTGGAGGTTCATGTGTAAACCTTGTCCAAATCTCAGCAAGTTTCGCACCATTTCTTACCTCAATATGTTTGGCGTTCTTTGTTCCCAAAAGTTGTCTTTCTTTATCTCTTGTGATTAGTCATCTGTAACAATCTGCATTTTCACATCATTTTACGTCAATAAATATCCAACTATTTATTTTAAACATTTACGCGCTTACTTTTAATTTCAACCGTTTAGTTAAATCGTGTAAACTAAAAATCAACAATCAACGTAAACAGACATCAAACAAATAAAAGTTTACGTCAAGAAAGTGTTATATAATTATTACGAGGATAATTTATAACTTTTCATATTTTATTTTTATCGGTTACGTAAAACGTTTATGTTTCATAATAAAATACATTTAAGCATACACGAAAGCACCAATACCCATTGTTGGGAATTATAGTTTTCCTAACTTAGCACCGTTAGTTATAAAGTTAGTACCGGCAGTTATAGTTTGTACAGTTAGTATTAGTTAGTATTAGTTTGTACCGTCAGTACAAAATAGTTAGTACCGTTTAAGAGATATGCTTGAGATATTATCGGAAAAGATATGCATTATCTTTTACGTGTTTTGTAAGTCTGTTAGGGTTTATCAATGGTGTATAAAAGGAACCCTACAGAATTAGAAAAGATATCTCTCTCACCAATAAGTAATCTCATAGTTAGTAATCTGTAATTGTTTTAGCAGATTAATACAAAAGTTTAGTTATCAGTATTCATTGTTCTTCTTAGCATTATACGTTAGTTTCCGCATAACTTATAGTGTTCATAGTCATTGTTTCTCCTATAGTTTGTGTGGATCTATCCATATTGGCTACAACCCTTAACAGGGTAGAAAGATCTATATTGAATTAGGATCTACAAGTGGTATCAGAGCTTGTAGAGAAACTCTGAGTAAGAAGAACTAAAACCCACCAGTTATAAACCTCTACCTTATAAATCTAATCAATGGTTGGATCAGATGATGATATTCCACCACCACCACCACCACAAACCACAAACACCATCACAAAACAAACCTCACACTGTTCAACCTCAAACTCCCTTATTCTTATATAAGGGTGAGTTGACTATGTCCATGAAAATGGAACATTATTTGGCCCATACAGACTATCCTATCTGGGAAGTCATTCAAAGAGGCAATGGTCCTGTGAGTGTCTCAACAGATACAAATGGTGTAATAAAGGTTCTGCCTCCCAAGACTGCAGAAGAAATTTTAGCCAGAGAAAGAGAAAGAAAAGCAAGGACCACCTTGCTTATGGCTTTACCAGAAGATCTTTTTTTTTTTTTTTTTCATCATTGCTAACTTTCACAAATAACGATTGCCAAAAGAGATGTGGGAAGCTATCAAATCTAGATTTAGTGGCAATGATGAATCAAAGAAGATGCAAAAGTATATTCTAAAGCAACAGTTTGAAGGCTTCTCTGTATCAAACTCAGAAGGGCTACATAAAGGCTATGATAGGTTTCAGAGTCTTCTGAGTCAACTAGAGATTCATGGTGCAGGCGTCTCCACTAAAGATGCAAATCAGAAGTTCCTTAGGTCTCTACCTTCTGCCTGGTCTCAAGTTTCCTTAATCATGAGGACCAATCCAGGAGTGGACAGTCTTAGTTTTGATGATTTGTATAATAATCTTAGAGTCTTTTGAGTTGATGTTAAATGCTCTTCTGCATCATCCCTCTTGCAACCAGTATGTGGCATTTGTTTCTGAGAACATTGCGTACTAATCGAAGTTAGTACTGCTTATGGTATTTCTAATTCTTCTGGTCATAACTCACAAAGTGAACATCCTTCATCATACTCTTTCCTTGCTAATCAATCCAGTTATCCACAATTGGATCATGAGGATCTGGAACAACTTGATGAGTTTGATTTGGAAGAAATGGATTTAAAATGGCAGGTGGGCATGATTTTATGTGAATGAAAGAAGTTTACAAAAAGACAGGGGGGAAGAAGCTGTCAATTTGATGCAATGAGTAACGGTTGTTTTGACAAAACCAAAGTCGAGTGCTACAATTGTCACAAGACAAGGCATTTTGCTAGAGAGTGCAGATCTAAGGGGAATCAAGATAGTAGGAGGAGAGATGCTTGGAACAATGTGAATAAAGATAAAGACAATGGGAGGAGATCTGGTAAACAGGAGGAATCTAAAGCTTTGGTGACTCTTAATGGAGAAGGTGTTGATTGGGTTCCGGTCACTCAGAAGATGAACAAGAGAACTATGCTTTGATGGCTTGCAACAGTTCAGGCTCAGACACAGAGGTAACTTCTTGTTCAACAGTCGTGTAAGAATCTATGCTATAAATTAAAAAATTATATGATGAAACAGAGGGAAACAACATGGTGATGCCAGTTTAGAAAATAACAGTCCATATTATTCAAGCTTTAAGGAAAGTAGAAGCCACAACTATTTGATCATCAAGCATAAAATCAACTTTGATATGAAGAAAAAGATTAGGTTTATGAGAATTAATTTTAGATGATAAAACTTGATGTTTGCGTACTATTCATAAGAACTATTGGCAAGAAGCTAAAAAAAGAAAAAGAATATTTAAAAAGCTAAAAGTAGGAAAAAATGGCAAAACTTTCTAAAAAGTCTTTTATTCTGCTAATTTGTCAGATGAGTGCTAGGGACAAAGCTCGGCTTAGGTATGGAGATCAAATGAATAAAGGTGTTTTATGTTTTGAAAATGAAGTTTTTGGAAGTTTATTTGAACAGTAGGTCTAGTGATATAGAAGATAGTCCTATGAATAATAGATATGCAGAGGGGATGCATGCAGTATCCCCCATTCCAATGTACAGGGATTACATCCCTTATGGACCTTAATAATAGATATAGATGACTTTCCAATTTAATATGGTAAAAGCAATCTAACTAGTGAATCTGATTGCTTGGAGTTGGACTTACTTCATTATGAATCCAATTCTTGTGTGAAGAAACACATTGAATCTATGCTGAATCAGTTTGTCATCGATCCCAAAGTAGTTAAGTCAACTAAAGTTTGACTGATGCTCTAATACATTAAGCTTATGAATCGATAGTAATGATGACATGTGTCTATACCCTCAAAAGAACAAGGAAACAACTAGTTAGGCTTAATACTATTAAGCATGTAAAAACTCCTAGGCAAACTGTTAAAGAACAAAACACATGTAGTAAAGAGTCCTAAACCTGACAAAAAGGATTGTAGTGGTTTAATGTCTAAAAAACTGGGTTTGGGATATGGGTTTACTAAAAAGGCATGTTTTGTATGTGGTAGTTTTAGCCATCTTATTAGAGATTGTGATTTCCATGAGAAAAGAATGGCTAAACAAGCTGAAGTGAACAAAAGGAAGTGTAAGGGTGTCTGGTCAAAGGGAAAAATAGGCCTAGTGTGGATCATTTTTTACTTGTGGTAATGTGAACCACTTAAAAACAATTGTTCCTACTGCAGTACTAACTAGAACTGGCAAAATTCAAGTTAATACTGCTAGAGCTAGCAGTACTAACAATGTTAATAATGTTAGAGCTAGCAGTACTAAAAATGTTAGTACTGCTAGACAATAAAAATAATTAATTTTACAGTCTAGGCTAAATACCAACTAATGCTGCTAAGAAAGTTAATACTGTTAAACCTATTGTGAATAATGTTTAGACCTAAAAAATATTTTTCATAAAAATGTCTAACTTATTCACCTATTAGAAGGCCATTTAATAGAACAACAGCATCAAGAAAAAAAATTCAAATCAAAAGGTTAATACTGCTGAGGTAAAATCAGTTAGTGTTGTTGGGGGAAAATAGGAAACTGCTATTAAGCCCTCAGCAGGTTGTAATTGGAGACCCAAAAGGAATTACTAGAACAAAGTCTCCAAATACAATGGTGGATCAAATTCTAGAAATTGTGTTACTTTCAAAGATCCACTAGGCAGACCCAAGTCTAAAAAGGCTTGGGTTCCTAAGAGAATCTAATCTCTCTTATTGTATGTGCAGGATTATCCACAAAGATATTTAAAGAACAAAGGGATTGTTGATAGTGGATGTTTTAGGCACATGACTGGAAACAAGCCCTGTCTTGCTGAATATCAAGACTATAATGGTGGCCCTGTTGCTTTTGGAGGTAGTAAAGGTTACATAACTGGTAAAGGTAAAATAAAATGTAAAAAAACTAAGAAACAATATTTATTTTTTAATATATTTAAAAAAAAGAATGATCGAGATTTAAAAAATGGGTGATATGATCAAGATTATAATACAGATATCTAATAAGGGAATTTGAGCTATATTGGATCAACGTTGAAGTTCTCCCATACTCTTTTTTTTCGTGAAATTTGATTAAGAATCTGAATCTTGATATAAAAATGAAAGTTAAAAAATGGGATATTTATAAATTTCAAATTTGAAAATTATTTGTTGTGAGAAACGGAGAAATCTATGTCTTTGGAGTTTGACGTTTTTGTTAAATACAAGTACTTTGACTTGCATTTTGTTTTTAGAAATATGGCCATATGATACGGGTGTTTGGGACAGATTACTTAAAACTATTTGATCTTGTTACACTAGAATTTGTTTGTGTTTGAAAAATTAGGACATACATAAAGTGTGATCTAAAAGAAACTTCAGAAAGAACACTTAGGTGCGTTTAGTTAGAGAAATTTAAAACTATTTGATCTTGTTACACTAGAATTTGTTTGTGTTTGAAAAATTAGGACTTACATAAAATGTGATCTAAAAGAAACTTCAGAAAGAACACTTAGGTGCGTTTAGTTAGAGAAATTTATTTTTAGTTTTGTGTTTTTGAATTTGTAAAAAAAATTGTTAGCCCGTATTATTATTAGTGTTATGTATATGTATTGGGCTCAAGCTTGTCGCTAGAATCTTCTATGTATTGTATACTATGAACCGATTCCTCAGTTAATAGCAATCAAATCATTCACAGTTACATGGTATCACAGGCATCATTAACACACCGATCCAAAAATCCCTAACCCTAAAAACTAATAAGTTCCTTCTTTTCTTTTTATTATTATTTTTCGTTTGGTGTTTGTTCTTAGGCAAGGTTATAAATAGCGTGAGGTGTGGCATGTCGCATGACTAAGCCTCACGTTTTAGGAGCCCTGACGTTTTTTAAGGCGTAACTTAAAGCGGCACAAAATATGAAAATATTTATAAATTTATAAATTTATATCATATTTTGTTAAGTGAAGATATATCAAATCTCATAATATGTGATTTGATATTAGTCTATTATTTAATTACCTTATTTATCATGATTCTAGAATTAAGTGGCTTAGAGTCTAAGCTAAACTTCTTGTATAAATACCCTTTTTTGAGTGATCAATGAGAGACAAAAAAAAGAGATTTATCATGGTGCCAGAGCCTTGATAGAATCCCTAAAAAAACAAAGAAATTGTCGATTAAGAAAATGACACGTGAGAAAGATGACCGACCAGCAGGAGGAGGCATTGACACCAACAATGGAATGAATGATACTAATGTTATCCTGCTTCCAGGTCTAAACCTAAAACAATGGGAAACGCTACTCCAAATGTTAAAGAACCAATAAGGTTCTATCAAAAAAATGAATGGTAAGTACTTTTGGATTATTGATTCAGGCGCATCACACCATATGACAGGTATAATAGACGACCTCTCCAACTTAAAGGAGATAGTCCAATGGCCTGTCGAGCTACCTGATGGCAATATAGCTATGGCTAAAAAAGAAGAAGATGTTTGTTTCGATAATGGTTTTGTTTTAAGAAATGTTTTATATGTACCTGGGTTAACTTGCAATTTGCTTTCTGTCCCACAATTGTTAGATGAAGGAAATTGTATAGTTCAGTTTGCACCGAACATATGTGTTATACAGGATCTCACTTCGAGGACGGTGATTGGTGTGGGTGAAAGAAGGGATGGTGGACTATTTTACTTCAGAGAGATGCCGCCGACTAGATCTTTCAAGACAACAACAACCATTCCTTTTGATCTTTGGCACAAACGGTTAGGTCATCCATCACTAGAAGTTTTAAAGCTTCTTCCTCAGGTAAACCTAAATAAAAAGGATAGAGAATTAAGTCAATGTTGTGATGTGTGTCATCGTGCAAAACAATCTCGTGAAAAATTTCTGGTTAGTGATAATAAAGTAGCCTCTATATTTGAGCTTATTCATTGTGATTTGTGGGGGCCATATAAAACAACCTCGTCTTGTGGTGCATCGTATTTCTTAACAATTGTTGATGATTTTTCTCGCTCTGTTTGGGTGTATTTGCTTGTACACAAATCTGAAGTTTTCGAAAGCATGAAAATGTTTTTAGCCATGGTTAAAAGACAATTTAACAAACATGTTAAAATTGTTCGAAGTGATAATGAAACCGAATTTACTTGTATGAAACGATTTTTTCTGGATGAAGGGATCATATTCCAAACATCATGTGTGGGTACACCTCAATAAAATGGTCGAGTTGAACGAAAACATCGACATATCTTAAATGTTGCTCGTGCACTAAGATTCCAAAGTTCTATTCCTATTGATTTCTGGGGCGAGTGTATTTTGACTGCCGCCTATCTTATTAACCGTACTCCTTCCTCTATCTTAAATGGGAAAACTCCATACACAATTCTACATAATGTAGAACCACCATATAATCACTTGCGTACATTCGGTTGTTAGTGTTACGCACATACAAAAACAGGGGATAAGTTTGCTAGCCGTAGTCAATTTTTTTTGTCGGGTACCCATATGGGCAAAAAGGATGGAGGTTATTTGACTTAGAGAAGCTAGAATTTTTTGTGTCATGTGATGTTGATTTTTTGGAAAACATATTTCCATATGACACAGAACCTATCACTCCATGTGTCGATAATGTTGCATATAACGATGATGAGACACAATGTTATCCCAAAACTTAACCCATATCACAACAATAAGCCATACCAATAAGCAATAATCTAGAAAAGAATAGAGAAAAGTAGAGAGAGAAACTAGAGAGAGAAACAAGAGAGAAAGATTAGGTTAGAGAGAATGGTATGGTTACACACACATGAAATGTGAGAAATGGCAACCAACACCCTCTCCATGTGTGGATAGGGTCCTATTTATACCCCTAGCCAACATGTAGGCGTATGGGCTTTTACTAATGGGCCGGGCTTGGCTTATCTTGGGCTTTGAATGTAATTATTCACTTAAAGTCGCCCCCTATTTCATTATAATTTCCCAAATATATTTATTTTTATAAATGACTGGTCAACAAAAGCTTATCTTTCTGACTATGGAAGATTAGTCAATTGGAGGCGTTGTGCTTTTGGAAGTTATCCCTAAAGGAGGTAGTTAAATAATGAGGTGTATATGTGAAAAAATCAGAGAACGCTAATTTAGACTCGTTGATGATGTATTACTAGTATGAGGAAACTTAAGTTTAACCTATTTCTCTGTCTCACAAATATGTTTTTTTTGTGACAAGAAAACATAGTGTCCTTTTTAGCTGAGTTTCTGAATGCCCTTACCTGTCTCCTTGCTTTAAGCTTTCTTTATGAAAAGTCAACGTTGTACTTAGAAGCTCCTAGAAAGGAATGTTTGTCAGCTTGACTTAAAGAACATTATTCCCTCTGGGAGGTTTAAGTTGTTTATATGCAAATGCAACAACAGATGAGTCTAAAATTATGGCACTGGAGATTAGGTCCTGTGAATTTCAAAAAATATAAACAAACTTGTTAAAGGTTCACATAGTTAGATGGTTTACCTTTTTAAAAAGTTTTTGTGAATGACCACATTTGTGTTGCCTGCAAAGAAGGGTAAGCCATACATTAAGGCCTCCTGTAAGGCCAAGGTTAGAATGAATCATCAGGAAGCCCTAGAATTACTTCATATGTCCTTATTTTGGGCCCAAGTCTCTGTAGAAAAAGTAACGTAACCAAAGATAAGGTACGCTTCAGTTGTGACTGATTGATTTAGTAAATTTAAGTCGGTTTCTTTGCTTTTGGGTTTGTCCAACCTATATAAACCCATCTCAATTGCACAATTTACTCACGTAATCTCTCTTAATCGCTCTCTTCTAACAAACCCTAATCTTTTAATCACCGACGATCATAAATTCTACACATATGGCTGTTCTTGAATCTTGTGCTAAACACAACATGGTCGCTTACTTGGAAAAGACTGATGGGAATACAGATTTTCATGAGATTATAGACTTTCTTACACGAAGCTCCATTCACTATGCTCTCACTGTAAGTCCTGTAGTCTCTACTACATTTGTTGAACAGTTTTGGATGTCTGCTAAATCCAAAATAATCAACAATGTTAGGTATATTACTGCCAAAGTAGCTGGCAAGCCTGTGAATATCTCAGAGGCATCAATAAGAAGTGATCTTCTTTTTGATGATGCTGATGGGATAGATTCTTTGCATAATCAGGCTATATTTGATGCTATTCAGCTAATGGGGTATGAGGGGGACCTAACTGTTTTAACTTTTAACAAAGCCCTGTTTTCACCCCAGTGGAGATTTCTTTTTCATACTATGAATCACTGCATTAGTTCTAAAAGTACTTCTTGGGATCAAATTCCCACTAATATTGCCACAGCAGTGATTTGCTTAGCCACTAATCAGAAATATAATTTTTCTAAACTAATTTTTGATGGTATGATGAGGCATTTGGATGCAAAGAAGAAGTTTGTCATGTACCCAAGGTTTATTCCAGTATTTTTGACTAACCAACTCAAGAATGTGCCTGTCCCCTTAGACCACTTCCCTATTAATGCTTTGACTACTAAGGTTTTCTCTTTTATGGTTAAAAAGGGTAAAAGTTTTTCTGGGAATGTGACCCCTTTATTTCCTTCTATGTTGGCTCAACCAACAGAGGATGAAGGTGCAGTTTCAGAAAGACCATCTGAAACCCAACCAACACCCTCTCCTCCTCACCCAAGTGCAGACCAACATGAGACACAGCCTGACCCATCTCCCAGACCTTCACCTACTATTCCTATTCCTGATTCCATTCCAGAGGGTTCTGGCGGGAATCATGGAGGTCAGTCATCCAGTGATAGATCCCTATCAGGAAATGAGGATGGCCTGACACTCCAAAGTGTATATGATCTTTGTGTGTCTTTATGTAAACAGGTCACAACTCAAGCTGCACAAATTAAAGATTTGAAGTCTCAGATCAAGCAGCTAAAGAAGAAGGCTAAACCTGTGATATCACACCATAATGCTTGGATCAAGAGTGTCTCCATAAAGAAAAGATTGGCCAGAAAGAAATCATTGAAGAAAAAGTGGATGCAAAAGGAGTCTGTATCCAAACAGGGGAGGAAATCTGCCAAATCTACTCCAACTGCACACACAGATCAAGTTTTTGATGATGTGGATGTTAATGATGCAATGGATTATATGGAGACAGATGCTTACATGCAAAAGGGAGTTAGTACTGAAGATCAAGTTAGTACCGTCAAGCCAGATGAAGGTACTGACAAGCCAAAAGTTAGTACTGACAAGCCTGAAGTTAGTACCGCTAAGCCAAAAGAAGTAGAAGTTAGTACCGACAAGCTTGATGAAGGTACTGCTGAGCCAAAAGATGGAACTTCAGATGAAAGTACTGCTCCTACAACTGTTTTCAGAGATGATGAGACCATTGCTGAGTTTTTGGTATCTATCAGCCAAAATAAGGCTAAACAAAAAGGTGTTGAGATCAAAGATGCTGAAGATTCAGATAGACCAAGGGCTACATCAACAAGACCAGTACTTACATTAAATCCTCTTCTTAAAATTGATCCTAAAGACAAAGGCAAGAAAGTACTTGAGGAAGAAGCTGAGTCAGATGCTGAGTCAGAGGGAGTTGATGAAGTTGAAAGAAAGTGTGATCAGCTTGCTAAGGATGAAGAAATAGCCAGAAAGGTGCAAGAGGATTGGGAAGCAAAAGAGGAAATGAAAAAGTTAGCTAAGGAAGAAGCTACAAAGGCTACTCTTATACAAGATTTTGATGATATTCAGGCTATAATTGAAGCTGATAGACTTCTAGCTGCAAGGCTTCAAGAGGAAGAGAGAGAAACATTTACAGTTGAAGAAAGAGCCAAATTTATTTATGATACTATTGCTGCTCAAAGGAGGTTCCTTGCTCAACAAAGAGCTGTTGCAATCAAAAGCAGACCACCAACAAGAACTCAGCTAAGAAACAAAATGATGACCTATCTAAAGCATGTAGGAGGAAAGAAGCATGCTGATTTGAAGAACATGAACCTTTGAAGAAATACTAGTTTTGTATAAAAAGGTTATAAAAAGGTCTGTTAATGACTTTATTGCTATTGGGGTTTTGCTAAGGATGAGAGGGCATAGCTTAAGGAGATGAATGAAGGAATTTAAGACCTAAAAGCAGAGGGGTTGTCAATGAGGACTCCAAAGGGAAAAAAGACACATAAAGTTATTTGTTGAACAGAGCAGTGGTACAAAGAAAAGAAAGATGTGGTATGTGAAGATGATTGACTAGGAAAAGGCCAAGACCACAGCAAGATGATGATAGTGATGATTGAACACAAAAAATTTCTAAGGGATTGGTACATTTGAAATTAGTACATAGACAGTGCGATCATGGAGTCACAATCTATTTGATTCTAAGTTGCACCAGGTGTTTCATCATCCAGATGGGGAGTTACCTTGTTGTCAACAGAGTTAATGGGCACTTCAGGGGCATTTAACTATTCTAATGGAGGTATTACATATTTTGATAGACAGGTTTGTTTCATTTATTGATTTGTGCTGGTGATGAAGGAGTACTCCGAAATCAACCAGAATGGATTGATGATTGATTCTTTGGGGAGATTGAAGATTATGATGGAACTCCTCAACAGAAAGAAAATGATCAAGTTGACTTCACTGGATACATTCAACCCAAGACAGAGATGTGGATTTTTAGATGGAGACTGTATGAAGCTTTTGTGGAGTTGTATACTAGAGTTAAGGATGGGACAATCATCACATGCTATATGTGAGTGAAGAATGTATCCTCTCTCAAGGAAATTTAATGCAAAGAATACTTGATTTGGGATTGGAGGTTGAAGAGGAAAGTACCGCTGCACTACATTTGGTAAGATTCATTAAGCAACAACTTAATGAAGAGTAATGATGTGAATGGAAGTGAGAAGGGTTTGAGTGTTGGCTAACCACCACACAACAAATGGTCTTCAATTCACCATGTCTAACAGACATCAAGAATTGGCTAGTCCAGAACCATCGGCTTTCTAGTAAAGACTTTCTCATTCGTTTATGGTTGACAATCTTACAAAAAATTGTATGGTTCATCAACCTCACTTGCTCATAGTTAAGCGTTGGTAGTCCAGGATCAAAAGTCCTTGGTAAGATAATCAATATTGTTGATAGCTGGATAGTTTGCTAAAAATAAATATGGTTATCAGTGCACCATGATATGGCCAATGAAGCCATTGACTAGTCCAAAAGCAACCGGATTTTGGTAAAGACAAATCAAATCCGTTGTTGATAGTGATTAGTTTACTCAAAAATATAGGTTTTCAATTCACTTGTTGTTTACAATAACGGATTGGCTATCCAGAGCAAATACGAGTACTGGTAAAGGTGGATAGTAATTCGCTGTTAATGGCTAGTAGTGTTGCCAAAAAACTACAAAGCCAACCTTAGTTGGATGTTGCTGTTGTGTTGTGAGAAGATATGTGGCAGATAAAAAACTGGGATAGCTGAGATGTCAAATTATTCAAAGATCAGATCAAGTTTGACAGGAGTGTTTGGATACATCTCTGGTGCTACAAGATTTTCACACTAAATAAAATGAAGTTAAACAAGTTCAACAATCATGTTTAGGGGAGGATTGTTGGGGAATAAGATTCCTCTCATGTGCTGCTTAACGTTAGTTATATTACGTAGCTACCGTAGTCTGCTATCTCGTCCATGACAGTACAAAAGTTAGGTGTAATGACTCATATTGTTTATTGTACCGTTAGTATAAAAATACTTAGTACGTTTATATGTGTGTGTCATGAGATATCTTAGGAATAGGATATGCATGCTCTATATACGGTTTTGTAGCCCCTTCGGGTTTCCTTAGTCTTAAATGGAACCTAGGCATAGTTAGTAGATATAGTTCTACACAGATCAATAGAGATCGATTAGCAATCATAGTCGTTATAATCTGTAACCTAGGCAGATTCAAGTGATAATATAAAGTTCTTTTGTGATTCTTAATATTGTTCTTCTTAGCATTATTAATTAGTTTCCGCCTAATCAATAGTGTTCAAATCAGTGTTTTATTAATGTTGCTTTAGAATTATCTAAAGGAACCAAACCCTTTACAAGATAAAAGGTTAAGATCTATAGTAAAAGATCCAACAATTTTTTGACAACCTTAAAAAACAGTTAAGATTTAAAATTCTTGGGTGAAAACAGATTAAAAATACTACAAAAGGCTTGTACAAGTTTGCCTTAGTGGACCAAAATGTTTTTTAAAAAATTTGACCCACTTTAAACCTTATGGCCAACTCACCCTTTCAGTTTCTAAAATTATTTTTAAAAACTAGTATAAATGATTTTTAAAAAATAAAAAAGGCTAAAATATTCAAAAACAGATAAAGCATACTGTATATTAAAGACAATTAAGCAATGAAAACTAAAAAAAATAAGCAGTTAAATAAGCAATAAGCAGTTAAAAGCAATTAAATGGCTATTTAACATAAAAACTTAAGTAAATGACAAATAAGCAGTGCACAAAGACAAATAAGCATAAAATAACATAAATAAGCACAAATAAGATGAAAATAAGCAGTAATAAGCAGATGAACAGTAAATAAGCAAAATTGGAAAATGGAGACTTACAAAACCCTTGCTCAAAACAGGGTGAATAAAAGTAATCTACAAGCTCTAGCTTGTCAAAGACAAGCTAGTATGGTCTATAAGCTCTTCCTTTGCTAGCTTATCTTCCATATCGAGTTTTTTTTAAACAACATATTTTATTAAAGGACAAAATGAGATTGAATAACTTAAACCAATAATCAACTTGCTTCATGGTAGCTCTCTAAAAGAAAAACACACAAAGGAGCAGTGGAGCGGGAAAGCGCGAAGCTATTAAAAACCTTCTCCTTTGGGTTGTAGTTCCTCGGAACAACCCTCCTTATACCCCTCTTATAGTTTGTTAATCTCTTAAAGGTGAGTCGTACTTCACAAGTGACACAAAGGCAAGTTTTAAATCTTTTGTTCGGAGAACTTAATATGATAATGATTCATGTTGAGAACATAAATATTTGAAGATGATATATTAATTATCAAAAGGACAAGTTTTTATATTTTTTGATTTTTCTTTAAAAAGAAATGGAAAATATTTTGTATTGTTATATTTATAATAAAAATAAGAAAGAAAAATGATTCCACAAACGAAATGAAAACTTCATGAGGGAAAAAGGGTCTTCAAAACTAAACTTCAAACGTTCACTGATAAATCGTGTTCACACCTACACCAGGCATGCGGCGCCAAAATTTTGACTCCGTACCTTTTTAGTAATATAAAATATAATAAATATATAATATAAATACGTAATAAGGATAAGATCAATAATAAGAGAGATAAGTATTCCTTAAGGCTTTTAAAGAGATTTCACTTTTATCCAAAGCAAAACCTTAAAAAAACCTCCCGAATCATTTCCCAACGAGGCGTGAATTGAGAATCGGTTTTACGTTCGTGATCGCGTGTTTTGAATGGTTTAAGATTTTTGGATTGGGATTTTAATTTTACAATTAAAATGCAAAAACAAATAAGGGAAACCTAAAAACGAAAGCACGTAAGTGATTTAAACCCAAAAAACGAGAACAAGATCCTAAACCCGTTCTTTAAAAAACCAAATTGTGAAATTTTAACCCTACTGATGCAAATTTAATTTACCTAGGTCCTAAATGATAAAAGAAAATTTTCTAAAAAAGAATTATATTTTTTAAAATTTTTTATAATTTTTATGAATTAAAAACTATTTTAATAAGAAAAATTAATTAAAAATACTAAACTTAATGGGAAAAACCTGAAAAAATTTCAAAAAGTAGCTTGAACAAAGCTTATCCTAAGAAAAATAAGTTGGAGAAAACAGCTTACCAAAATAAGCTGTTTAAAAAGCAAAAACGACTTATAAGCTAAATGGGCTAAAAAGCCCTTAAATACCAAACCACTTGGGACTATAACGAAAAAGTCCCAAGGGGGCAGAGGTAGAGTGTGTGTTATAAACGGGTAGAGGTTGGTTGAGGTTGAGGGTTCGAGCCTTGCTCACCCTCAACTTCCCAATTTCCTTGTGTTTACTTTTTGAAACTTTTCTTTTTGCAAACTTGTAAAATAAGCCAAAATATTAAACTTTAAAAAAGTGACTTTTTACAAAAACTTAAAATAAGCACAGAAATAAGCAGATTAAGCTGACATAACTTATTTTTTTTACTAAGTGCAAAAAGGCTTAACTGTTTAGCATTTTTAGGACAAATTAAGCACAAGGAGATCAAATAAGCCACAAACAGATGCTATATTACACCTAATAAGAAATTAGAAACAAAAATAAGCAAAGGAAATAAGCTAAACTAGGCTTAAATGACAGATTACCTAAAAGCTCTTAAACTTA
Organism: Tanacetum coccineum; assembly: GCA_026074375.1. Classification (NCBI taxonomy): domain Eukaryota; kingdom Viridiplantae; phylum Streptophyta; class Magnoliopsida; order Asterales; family Asteraceae; genus Tanacetum; species Tanacetum coccineum. The sequence goes on from BQNB010054356.1 coordinate 27,153, forward strand.
AAATTTTTAAACTAAAAATACCAATAAGCTTAAATAAGCTCTAACATAAGATAAATAAGCTAAAATGGATTAAGACTAACCTAATAAGCAAGACTAAGCATTACTTAAGCAAATTCAATAATCCAAGATTAAATAAGCAAATAAGCTTTTTGACTCACAACTGTTAACCAAACAGCCAAAGGGGGACTTTTTGAGCTTATTGTTAAGCTACAAAATAGATCCTTATGGCTTTGGGACTTATATGAGCTTAAAGCTTATCCTAAGAACTACAAGAATAAGCAAACAAAAAGGAGTTTGAAACAAAATTAAGTCATGAAAAAGCTTATGGAAAAGGCTGTTTCAAACAGCAAGCATTCTTTTTGGTTTTCTTTTAAAAGACAAATGGCTATATGCAGCCCAAATTTTAAGCCAGAAAAATAAGACTAAAAGCTAAACTAAGCTAAAACAGATAAAAATTGACAACTAATGAGCTTATGCTCAAAAATTCAGGAGCTAAAAACAATTTTAAGGAACCTAAATTTGAAAATGAAAATGGACTTTTAACTTAGAAAATGAAATGACAGATTTTGACTAACACAAAATTAAACTAAAAAGACACTACACTACTGCATTTTGACACTAAAAGAACACTAAAACAATGCTCAAAAGTTGTTTTAAAAAAGTCTTATCAAATAAGCAGTATGAAACTGATTTTGGATTCACAGTTTTAAACACCTTTTAGACCAAACCTTAAAAACAAGCTTAAAGACTTTAAAATTCTTGAAAACAGATTAAAAACTACTAAAAAGGCTTGTACAAGTTGCCTTAGTGACCCAAATGTCTATTAAACAAATTTGACCCACTTTAACACCTTATGCCAAACACCCCTTTCAGTTTCTAAAATCTATTTTAAAACTAGTATAAACTGATTTAAGCTAAAATATTCAAAAACAGATAAAGCATACTGTATATTAAAGACAATTAAGCAATGAAAACTAAAAAAATAAGCAGTTAAATAAGCAAATAAGCAATAGGCAATTAAAAGCAATTAATGGGCTATTTAACATAAAAACTTAAGTAAATAACAAATAAGCAGTGCACAAAGACAAATAAGCATAAAATAACATAAATAAGCACAAATAAGATGAAAATAAGCAGTAATAAGTAGATGAACAGTAAATGAGCAAAATTGGAAAATGAAGACTTACAAAACCCTTTGCTCAAAACAGGGTGAATACAAGTAATCTACAAGCTTTAGCTTGTCAAAGACAAGCTAGTATGGTCTATAAGCTCTTCCTTTGCTAGCTTATCTTCCAATTCAGCTGAGGTAACTTTAGGGGTGAGCTTTTTTTGTGTGATTTTTCTTTCTTTTTTAGACAGAAAAGTAAACAAACTTTTATATAGGCTTTTAATGACTCAAAAGCTTATATAAGAGCTTAATCAACAGTATTTAAAGACAAGTAATGTAAATGACAGAATTTTAAAGAAAACTTGAATTTTTCATTAACTTAAAAGAAATTACAATGCAATAATTTAAATGACAGGAAAATTAAATGACACGTATTTAAAATGTAGAATTAAAGATGGTACAAATTTGATTAAACAAAATTCGATAAAAAACAATGAACTACACTAGCCCTATACTTATACTAAAAGCTTTAGGTCTTCAAGTCTTCTTGTTGTGTGTTTCTTCACTGAGTAGAAAGACCACTTGTGTTTGTTGTGTGAGTCTAAGTCCCTGAAGTCATATCAGCCATTGAAATTAAGTGTTCACCAAGGTCTATCATCGCAGCCCTTAATTTCTTGTCTTCTTTCATTGTCGAATTAGGTTATAGGGGATTGCCAAGGTGGCATTGGAGTGTAGTGAGGTGGGGTTTAAAGGGAAGGTGATGTTTTTGTTTGGTGGTGAAGAGGGTTTCGAGGGATAGTGACAGGGTATATTGGCGGGAAAGGGTTTTGGAGAAGATATACAGTGTTAGGCGCGTTTATGATTTTGGTTCGAAAATTGGCAATAGTGGCCCCTCAAGTTGTATAGTTAACTTGCACCGAAAGTCCATGTGGGGTAAAAGTTTTTGGGACTTGGCAGAAATGACCCTTAAGGTTATATGCTGTTGTTGCACGCATAGTCCTTGAAGGACTTAACATTGTTAAGTAGAATGGGTTATAGGACTTAACGGTTGGGCTTAACACAGTTAAGTGTTGAAAGGGTTTTGGGCTTTAAAATTAGGCCATGTATAAAATAAAATGGATTTGGTACTTTTTAGCTTTTAAGTCTTCATATGATACATTAATGGGCTGACCCGACCCATTAGATGGGTACGGATGAGCCCATTAAGTATTTCTTCGTTTTTGGCTTCGGCTTTGACTTTGACTTTGTCGGGGTTGACTTTGACTTTAACGGTTGACTTTGACTTTTTCACGCTCTTTTATTCCGTGCTCGGTTTTGTGCGTTTTTGCTTGATTTTTCATCCTTTTGTCGGATATCCGTTTCCTGCACAATATAAGTGAAAACATACAAATACAATGTATTTTTGGTACGTTTTTGGTCATTTAAGTCCGTTTTAATGGATAAATGGTATGTGTAATTAAGCACATACCAAAATCCCCCATACTAAGATATTGCCGTGTCCTCACGCAATGCCATAAGTAAACACTTAAGAAAACTAAGAATCTCAATCCCCCTCGACTAATTACCTCGAAAAGTAGCTAAGTGTTCATCAAGGGGAATGAAGAAATCAAAAGCTTTGAAAAGCCCCGTTTTGACCATTTTTCAATATATACACTTATTCCTACACATATTTTTGTATTTTTCATTTTTCCCTTTTTTTGTACTTTTCTTTTTAAGCAACTAACTAACATGTTTGACTTTCGTTATTTTATAACTTTTAGGAATCCTAAAATGCCCCAAAAAGGATAAATTCATCGTTCCCGACTTTTCACTTATTCCAAACCAAGCTTAAAACAAAATCACCGTTAAATATAAGTTAAGATGCTAACACTACTCATATTTGTAACTTGTGAACTTTTCACTCCCGACAATTATTATATATTAGGTGAATGTGCCATTTCGAATTTCAACCATGGATCAACTTTTTACAAAATTTATATGCTTCACGTTCCACCCGAGAATAATGAGTTTGAAGGCGAGATCATCCCATGTAGCGACTTTCGTCTCGGCACATCCCAACCTTGCGGCTAAGTGACCAGGCTTTTGACACCCCACAGAGACTAGTATCGGGACTCACGGACCTTCGGTTTCAACACCCTTGGATTTCCCGTATATACATAAAATCACAACTTAAAACGAAATAGTCTTAGTTCAAAAGCATATTTAAATTTAAGAAAAAGAGATTTTCCCTATATTTATTAAATCATATTTATTACACTTAATATAATTACACATCCATTAAACTAATGAAATCCTCGACCTTTTAGAAGGCTGCAACATCGGTTGTGAGCCGGCAAGATGCAGCAAACTTTTATCAGTCTCGGATAATTACTATGTGCCTTATTTAGAAGACTGCAACATCGGTTGTGAGCCGGCAAGATGCAGTAAACTTTTATTAGCCCACAGTTTATTATTATTATTACCTCATTTTTCATTTTTTTTACACTTTATATTACCATGATATAGAGAAAATTTCTTTTAAAAAAATTTAAGTAGACTATACTTCAAAAATTGTTCATTTAAGTTTAATTTTCAAAAATAGCACGTATTATTAGTCCGGTTAGAAGCTTATGGGAGAAAAACAAACACAAAACTACACTTATGAGCTCTTAAGATTTCCAACTAATCCTTGTTTAGCATCTAACTCATACTTAACTCTATCATTTCTCGTTCTTCGCAAAGATCCGCGAATGCTTAGTCTAAAAGTTAAGGAACAAGCTAGAGCTCAACACGCTCGATCGAGTCAAAATTTATTCTTATTCTACCCAGCAGGAAAGTCAAAATTGTGACAAAACACTTATTTTATTTTTGAAAATTTTTAAATTTTTTCATTTTTTGGCATTTTGGTGGTAAAAACGAGATTACGTAAAAACAATGACTACAGGCATAATCAAATCGATAGATCTCCCCCATACTAGAACTGAACATTGTCCTCAATGTTTTAAGAAGGGTCTCTATGTAAATCCTAAGCCGTTTATTAAGTATGCTTAAAGAAAAATGTTAGTCGGTAAGATTTGGATATTGGATTCCCAAAATGAAGCTGACGGTGTGAAGCTCTTGTGAACGAAGGACAAAAACCGAGAGCACGAGAGGCTTAAAAAATCCGGGCAATCCTGGACATACAATCACAAAACACAAAACACGAGGAAGAAAGAGGCAAGCCTCCTCACACAACACACTTATTCATTACTACTATTATAATCATATTAGGATAAGCATGGGTTGCCACCCACGAAGCGCTAATTTTTGTTAACCGAGTCTTGAGCCTGACTCGATCCCCCATACTTGAGTTTGTCAAAGGGGATAGAAATGTGGATGACGAACACCCAAATTAGGAGTGTTGTCTCCATGAATCATCATCGGGCTTTCAGGAGAAAGCTGGAAAGCTTTTAAGCCTCGATGTGATGAAGAAAGAGGAGATTTCTCCTCTGAAGCAAGAACACATTGATTGAAAACTTTGTCTTTATTTTTGGATGAAAATGGAAGTAAAGTATCAATCACGGGGTAATGAGTAGCAAGAAATCTCATGGATTTGACTTCAATGCATATCCCCGGATCGTAAATCTTGTTTCTATCCCCGGAAGGGGAAGAACCATCAAGATCGGATCCGAGATCATTACGAGAAGGAATGAAGTCAAAATCCATAAAAAGGGTGGGATGGGTGGGCAAAATATTAGGCACATTCACTGGGATGTCTTCCACCATGTCAATGGTTGAATCTCCGGAATCGGGATAATCAACATGAAATGATTCAAACTCGGGAAAGGAAGTAGAATTATCGTCATCTTCTGAGTCGTAATCATCACTCTCAATACCCGGTGGTATTAAGTCATCCGGACCGAAAAATATATCGATCTCTTCCCTAAGAGAGTCGCTATCCTCAACGGGGATAAGAAATGTGGGAAGAGACTCGATGATCGTATTTAGAATAGCATGAAAATCTTCCGGTGACCGGGGAGTTGAATTGTCGTATAGCAACCTCTCCATCATACTAATATACTCCTCGTGCTCTCTATTAACAATTCCTGGTGGAATTGTTTTGAGTACACCGGCGAACTCATCGAGGGTAGAATCAACCTTAGGAGAGGAATCCATCAAAGTATCATGATTGAATAGTGATTCAAGAAGATAAGACTAGGCATCAAAACGATCATTTTTTGGAGTAGAATCGGGGTCTTCATTATGAATCGGATTAAACTCACTAGAAATGATTTCCTCGTCAAGATAAAAAAGAGGGTTCAAATAAGTTATAAAACTCATTTCGTGAATAACCTCCTCATGACTTGATTTGTCATCGCTAGAGGTAGAATCGTCGAAGAGAGGATTGGAAAACGTCGAAAAATTTGTTGTTTGAGAATCATAACAATCGGGCACATCACACTCGCATTCATCCTCGGACTCACTTGGGTTTTGGATAAGGTTCTCAACACTAGACTTTATGAATTCGTCCGATTCCGTTTACGGAATTGTAGATGCTTGTCCACCATGATGAGAGAGTCTGTTTTTGGTGAATCGGGTATGATTGTGGTAGAACATGTCATGAGATATTCTTGTATTGCAAAAGAATACTCATCGTCGTCATCATCATAAGATGAGGTAGGCAAATAGTTCTCCATTTCCGCCTTATACTTGGCAAATCTTGATGAAGTTTGTAAAGCAATTCTTGAAGACCTCCTCATGAGCATGCTTATCGGCAAAATTTTTTCCCAACTTGCGTGAAAACCTGCGGTGTTTTCCCTAAAAGAAATACGTATCAAACCTTTTTAAAAAATTTGTATTAGATCCATGAGGTCCCTCACGCAAGCAACAGTTCCGCACTTGTTTCTTGACGATGATGAATACAAAACTGCGGGATTAATTCTCAAAACCCGAAAGAATATTAGAGTTTGTAAAAATTTTATTCAGCTTGACAGTCAAAAGTCCATGGAGACCCGCAGTGTCACAACAAAGATATAGTTGTGGAAAAGTTGGTGATGTTTGTGAAAAGTAGCAAATTTTTGATTGAAAACACGGTCCTGAATTGTACAAACGGACCTGACGACAATCGATCCATAGTGAGCATCGTTCCCACATAACCACAAAAAACGTATCGTACTGGTTTGGGGAGTGTATGAAAAAATTAGAGGACATCGAAAGAATTCGATTAATCATAATAAAAGAATTGACCTCTCTCTATTGCTACAACAAACAAAATCCAGCCATTTAATGCTTTTACCACGCGCAACAAGTGCTTTTTTCCGTCTCCATATGTCATTTAATTCAAGTTCCATTACAAACTAAACCACAAGCTGGCACTTTACAAATATAACAAAAACCAACAACATGTTGTCCACACCCCATACACTCGCTGTTCAGTGACGCCATAAGAATTATAACAAATAAAGTTTAAAAAGAATTATATGCGAAGAGTAAACAATTATTTTTGGTTTTGTCGATTTTTGTAAACCAACATATTTTAGTTAAAAGGACAATAAAGATTGGAATAAGCTTAAACCAATAACAACTTGCTTCACCGTACTCACTATAATAAAACCACAAAGTATTTAGGAGCGGAAAAAAGCGCAAGTATTCATAACCTTCTCCTTTTGGTTGTAGTTCCTCGAACAACCTCCTTATACCCTCATATAGTTATAATCTCTTAAAGGAGACCGTACTTCACAAGTGACACCAAGGCAATTTAATGTCTTTTGTCCGAAACTTATTAGATAATTTAATTAAACATGTATATTGTTGATGATTTTATTAATAAGGACATGTTTTTTATGTTTTGGATTTCTTTAAATAAAAGTGAAAATATTTTTTGTATTTTAGAGTTTTAAATAAAATATGAAGAAAAATAACAAACGAATGTGTGATAACTACACCAGCAGGGCTTCAACACTAATCTTCATAACGTCGTCACGATAATCTTCACTCCTCCCCCAGCGCGCCAAAAATTGACTCTTCCTGTTATATATATAAAATATAATAAATATAATATAGATAAAACTAGATAAGGATAAGATCAATAATCAGAAGATAAGTACTCCCGTATAGCTTTTTACAGAGATTTCACTTTTATCAAACAAAACCTAAAAAAAAACCTCCCGAGTCCGTTTCCTAACGAGGCAGTGATTGTAATCAGTTACTGCGTATCGCGTGTTTTTGATCTGGTTTAAATTTTGATGGATTTTAATTCATAATTAAAATGTCAAATACAAGAAGAAAACCTAAAAACGAAAGCACTATTGTATTTAAACCAAAAAGAGAACGATCCTAAACCCTTTCTTTAAAAACCAAGATTGTGAAATTTTACCCTACTGAACATATTTAATTTCCCGTCTAAATGATAAAAGAATTTTGTAAAAAGAAGTAATTTTTTTTACATTTTTATAATTTATATAAGAATTAAAATCAATTAGAAATTTACTAAAAATAAATGCGATTAAAAATACGAAACTAATAATAAAAATTCCGAAAAATTAGCAAAAGTAGCTTGAAAAAAGCTTATCCTAAGAAAAATAAGCTGGGTAAAACAGCTTATCAAAATAAGGCTTAAAAATCAAAAACAACTTATAAGCTAAATGGGCTAAAAAGCCCTTAAATACCAAACCACTTGACAGAAAGAAAAAGCCCAAGCCAGCGGAATGTGTGTTATAAACAGAAGAGGTTCAGGTGTTGAGTTAGGTTCGACCTTCTCACCCTCAAACTTCCAATTTCCCGTTTTACTTTTTTGAAACTTTTCTTATTTGCAAACTGTAAAATAAGCCAAAAATTAAACGTGTAAAATCTTTTTTCAAAAACTTAAAATGCACAGAAAAAGCCATGAAGCTGCAAAACTTTATTTTTTTACTAAGTGCAACAAGGCTTAACTTTTAGCATTTTTAGACAAAATAAGCATAAGTAGATCAAATAACCACAAACAATGCTATAACGACACCTAATAACATTAAAAGCAAAAATAAGCATAGAAATAACTAAACTAGACTGTTATGACAGAGTTACCGTTTAGCTCATAAACTTAAAATTGTAACTCTAAAAATACCAATAACTTAAATTAAGCTCTATAACATAAATAAATAACTAAAGATTAAACTAACCCTTAACAAGACTAAACTTACTGTAAGCAAAAGTAAATAAGCCAAACCTAATAAGCAAATAAGCTTTTTGACTCACATCTTTAACCCAAACAGCAATGGGGACATATTGTACCTTATTGTTAACAACAAAACACCTTAAGTAATTGGGACTTATATGAGCTTAAAGCTATCCTAAGACTACAAAAATAACAAAACAAAAGAGTTTGAATACAACTATAATCCATGAAAAAGCTATTATGACATGCTGCTTCAACCAAAACATTCTCTTTTTTTTCGTTTAAAAACAAATGGCTATAGTCAGCCCAACTTTTAAGCTAGAAAAAAAGAATAAAAGCTAACTAACTATAACAATAAAATTGACAACACTGAGCTTATCACCAAAAAATCAGAGCTAAAAACATTTGATAAAGAAGCTAAAATTTGAAAATGAAAAGTCCTTTTTACATAGGAAAATAGAAATGACATGATCTGACTAACACAACAAGTAAAACTAAAAGACACATACAGTTAGCAATTTTGACACTAATAAGATCACTAAAACAAGCTCTAAAGCTTTTTAAAAAAGTTCTCATCAAATTAACAAGTAGATAAACTGAGTTTGATCCACCGTTTATATACACCTTTTAATATACCAAACCTAAAAACAACTAAAGACTTCTTAAAATTCTTGAAAACAGATTGCAAAACAACTAAGAAGCTTGTACAAGTGTTTCCTTATAACCCAAAGTATTTTAAACAAATTTGACCCACTTTAACACCTTATGCCAAACACCCCTTTCAGTTTCTAAAATCTATTTTAAAACTAGTATAAACTGATTTAAGCTAAAATATTCAAAAACAGATAAAGCATACTAAGCAAAAATAATCAATAAGCACACAACAATAAGCAATTAAATAAGCCAACAAGCAATAAGCAGTTAAAAGGCAAATCAAGACAGATTTGAAGAAAAACTTAAACAAAAGACATTAAAACAATAAACCAAGACAAATAAGCATAAAAGAACCTAGATAAGCAATAAAAAGCAGGAAATAAGCAGTAATAAGTACTTGAACAGTAAATAATCAAAAATGGAAAATAGAAACTTACAAAACCCTTGCTCAAAACAGGGCAAATAAAGTAATCTACAAGCTCTAGCTTGTTAAAGACAAGCTAGTATGGTCTATAAGCTCTTCCTTTGCTAGCTTATCTTCCAATTCAGCTAAGGTAACTTTAGGGGTGAGCTTTTTTGTGATTTTTCTTGATTTTTTAGACAGAAAAGTAAACAAATTTTTATATAGGCTTTTAATGACTTAAAAGCTTATATAAGAGCTTAATCAACAGTATTTAAAGACAAGTAATATAAATGACAAAATTTTAAAGAAAACTTGAATTTTTCATTAACTTAAAAGAAATTACAATGCAATAATTTAAATGACAGGAAAGTTAAATGACAAGTATTTAAAATGCAGTATTAAAGATGGTACAAATTTAATTAAACAAAATTCGACAAAAAACAATAAACTACACTAGCCTTATACTTATACTAAAAGCTCTAGGTCTTCAAGTCTTCTTGTTGTGTGTTTCTTCACTAAGTAGAAAGACCACTTGTGTTTGTTGTGTGAGTATAAGTCCCTGAAGTCATCTCAGCCATTGAAATTGAGTGTTCACCAAGGTCTATCATCACAACCCTTAATTTCTTATCTTTTTTCATTGTCGAATTAGTTATAAAGTTTGCCAAGGTCATTGAGTGATAGTGGGTGTTTTCAAAGGGAAGGAGCTTTGTTTGGTTGTAAGAGTTCGAGGATAGTACAGTATATTGCGAGAATGGTTTTGAAGATATACATGTAGCACTCGTTTATGATTTTGGTCAAAAATTGCAAATATGGCCCCTCAAGTTTATAGTTATTACTTCACCGAATGGCTATGTGTAAAAGTTTTTGACTTGGCAGAACTGTCCTAGTGTTTATGTTGTGCACGCCGATCCATGAAGACTTAACATTGTTAATAGAAGATGATAGACTTAAGTTGGCGTAACACATTAATGCATAGTTTTATGCTTGGAAATGCCATGTAAATAATAAAATGGGATGTGGCCTTTTTAGCTTTTAACTCCATATGATACAATTAATGGCGACGCCGGCTCAGAATGTACGTGGGCCCATTAATAGTTCTTCTTTTTCTGCAGCTTTGACTTGACTTGACTTTACTTTGACTTTTCAGCGCTCTTCTATTCCGTCTCTATCTTTTTGCTTGCTTTATCGTCTGTTTCGATATCCGTTTCCTGTATTTGTAGTAAAACATAACAAATAAAATGTATTTTTGGTACTTTTTGGTTCATTTAATCCGTTTAAGATAAAGTATGTGTAATTAAGCACATACCAAAATCCCCATACTAAGATATTGCCGTGTCCTCACGCAATGCATAAGTAAACACTTAAGAAAACTAAGAATCTCAATCCCCCTCGACTAATAACCTCGAAAAGTAGCTAAGTGTTCATCAGGAATGTGAAAGCAAAAAGCTGAAAAGCCCTGTTTGCCAGTTTTTTCAATATAGACACTTATTCCCAGACCACATTTTTTTGTAGGTTTTCATTTCCCCTTTGTTTTGTACTTTACTTTTATGCAACTAACTAACATGATGACTTCGTTATTTATAACTTTTAGGACATTAACATAAACATTTTTCAATCTTAAAATCCCAAAAAGGATAATTCATGCGTTCTCGACTTTTCAGTATGCCACAACCAACTAAAATGAAAATCACCGTTTAAATATAAGTTAAGATGCTTAACTACTACTCATAATTTGTAACTTATGAACTTTTTACTCCCGACCAATAGTTATATAAGGTGATGTCCATTTCGAATTCACCATGATCACATTTTTGTCAAAATTCTATGCGGCACTTGCCGAACCCAGAAAATGAGTTTGTAGCGAATCGACCCTTAGGTACGCCTTTGCGCTCGGCACTATCCCAACCTTGCGGCTATGACCACTTTTGACACCACACAAAGACTATATCGACTCACTGACCTTCGTTCTAAAACTCTAGGTTTCCCGTAGATAGCATAGAATCACAGACTTAAAATAAATATAAGTCTTAGTTCAAAAAGCTTATTTTAAATTAAGAAAAGAGATTTCCCTATATTTTATTAATTCACTTTAATACACTTAATATAATTACACATCCATTAAACTAATGAAATCCCGACCTTTAAAGGCCAACACTTTGAACGCCAAGATACACAATCTTATCTTCGCGAGAATTACTATGGTCTGTTGCCATTAGTTGTAGAATACTCAACATCGGGTTGACTTTGGACATTGACTTTGACGGTTGACCATTTACGGTTTCACCTCGTCTATCAGAGCTCTTTTTGTGCGTTTTTGCTTGATTTTCGTCCTTTTACGGTTTACCTTTCCCTGAACAATATAAGTAAAACAGACAAATACAATGTAATTTTGGGTACGTTGTGGGTAAGTTGAATTCCTTTTAATGGATAAATTATGTGTAATTAAGCACATACCACAAAACCTCTGTAACTTTTTTTATCAACACGTAAGCTATCAAATACGTTTGATAAGACAATACTCCCTTGACCATACCATGGCAATAAACTACTACTCCATGCTACTTAGTATAATTAAAAAGTTCCTGACCTATTAAAAAAAAGCGTCCCTACTTCTCCCTTCCAAAACTTAAGCTAATCACCACTAACTTTTTTTTTGGAAATACATATATTAAGGGTAGGGTTTTACAGTTGTTTTTGTTTTTTTATCGGTATTTGATAATGAGAGGGTTTAGATGTGGCCTTTGATATCATGTTAGACATCTAATAAACCCGTTGGTGTAATGTATTAGTATTAATCTATCATAAATGGTAAAACTCTAAATACCCAAAACCCACAAACTGGGCTTGTGCCTATCTATCCACTAATAGTGTCATGGGTCCACACATACCCCGCTAAAACATAAATAAATAAAAGAAAGAGAAATGCTTATGGCGCTGGCTAGTATCTACGACACCAAGAGGTCGGTATGGTGCATGGTGTTGGCTGTTCGGCCAGCACAAGCCAAGAGCCGACGACACCCAAGGCTCTAAATGCTCGCACATCCTTTTCAGTAAAAATCTTTTGTAAAATTTTACAAAATAGATCAGGTGTTTGAGAGGGCGAGTTTTTTTAACCAAAATGTACGCTAACTAATAACAAAATCTCGTGAAT
>BQNB010054357.1:0-39581 GCA_026074375.1 Tanacetum coccineum
GAAAAAAACAAAGTAAAAAAGCTAAAAGAAAGAAGGAAAAAAAAGAAGTAAAAAGTTAAAACACATTAAGAGGTAGTAAGACACCCCCTCCCCATCTTGTTGGGTAAGAGATTTCAGCCTCTGACCGCCTCTGAACGAAAATAAAAAAACAAACGCACTGAATGACCAAAATGTCTGACCGCGTCTGAACGAGACAGATTAAGAGGCTGTTAAGAGGTATTTTTAAAAAAAACAAACACCACCTAAATATTATATCAAGAATGAATTATATAAATCGTCCTTGTGGTTTGCCGGATCCTACATTTTTGGTCCCTGTGATTTTTTTCCATTGGGTTTGGATCCTACATTTTTGCTTATATTTTTTCCATTTTTGGTCCATGTTCCGATAGTGAAGACGAAGAGTATGCTATGGCCGTAAAGTGTTGGCTATGAGAAGGGGGAGGTCACAGGTTCAACCTTTGTGGCTTCCCTTTTTGCAAAAAAACTTTTTTTTTATTTTTCTTTTAAAACAGCTAAAATATAAGCAAAAATAACAAACTTTAAAAAAAGAGCTTTTTACAAAATCTAAGAATAAGCTAGAAATAATCAAACTTAAAATGACAGATTTGGTAAGTTAAACTAAATAAGTAAATGTTCAAACTGTTTGGCTTTTTGGACTAAATAAGCAATTTAGAAGACACATAAGCTGAAAACAGATGAACATCTAAACCTAATAAGCATCAAAGACTTAAAATAAGAAACTAAAATAAGCTAAAAAGGATTTAAAAAGCATTAAGACAGTAGACACCTAAAACAGACAAACATGTTAAACCACTACTTTTAAGCTAAGATAAAGAACCAATAAGCAAAAGAATTAAGCTACAAATTAAAAACAGATGAAGATTAGACACTAATAAGCACTTAAAAGCAAGAATCGAGCAAATAGGATTGAAGAATAAGCTAGAAAAAAGACTAAATGAAAGTGACAGATTACTTGTTGTTGGCTTTTTTCAATGTTTTAAAATGGCTAAATTCAGCCCTAAATTAAGCTAAGCAAATGAAAACAAAACTTCAAAATTACAAAGAACTTGTGCACTAATTTTCAGACCCTAAAACTAACATATCTAAAATTGAGATTGAAAAGTGACTTTTTAAGCTTGAAAACTGAAATACACATTTGATAGATTGACACTTAAATCTTAACAAGACAAATGCACACTTAACTTACTCTTTTTCTACTGCATTTAGAAACAAAATGAAGTACAAACAAGAACTTAAAACAACTTTTAAGCAAGAATCAAATATAAGCAGTTTGAAAAGTGTTAAAACCACAGATTTAGAGAATTTGTAGCTCAAACCTTAACATTGATTTTGATACCTTAAAAACCTTTTAAAACAGATTACAAGACCACTAATAAGCTTAATAAAGTTAGTTAAATGACCAAAAACAGTTTTAAAACTCTTTTGACCCGTTTTAGTTCTTAACCCAAACACCGCTTAAGAATCTGATTTTGCATTTTAAACTTGAAATAAGGTGAAATAAGCTGAGGTTTATAAAATAAGATCATCAACTAAGTATATTAAGGTCTAATAAGCTAATTCCAATCTTCAATAAGCAATTAACTATAAGCAAATAGAATGAGCAGATTTAAGCTAAATAAAATAGATTATGACTAAAACTTGAACCTAAGAGCTAAAAACTATAAACTAACATCAATAAGCAATAAATAAGCATTAATAAGCAAAGACAAGCAGAAAATAAGAAGTAAATAAGCAGTTGCAGATTTAAAGCTATAAAATGGAAAAAAGTAAACTTACAAAACCCTTTGCTTAAACAAGGATAGTAAATGCTCTTAGAGCTTATCTACAAAGCTCTAGCTTGTTAAAAACAAGCTAGTATATTCTATAAGCCCATCCAAATCCGGCTTATCATCCATTAGCTATTTTTGTGATTTTTTTAGAATAAAAGAAAAAAACTTAAACAGTTTAGCTATGAAGAAGCTAAACTATTTTAAGAGACAACTTTGTGAGATATGAGAGCTTATAAGGGCTTATCTAACATCTTTAAATCATAAATTGTATTAATCATAAAAAGCAGAATTTAACATAAAACTCAGAATTTCATTAACACTAAAAAACATTACAAGACTTTAAATAAAGTTACAATAAGCTAATATAAACTAATTTAAGCTGAAAATTACAATAAAAGATAGATGCCCTAAATTTTGCCCTAATGGCCACTATTTATAAATGAATGAGAAGGTTTTAGGTCTTGGCCTTGTGTTTCTTCTGTGAGAGGGAAAGAGAGTGTTCCCCCACGCCTTCAATTCTGAGCCCTTGATTCTTCATTTATGTTTCTTTGTTTTGATCACAGCCATTAATCTTGAAAACTTGTCTCATCAGCCAATCAATCTTCATAGGATTGCCAAGGTGGATTTGTATTCTGGGGAAATGTGTTAGTGGGGTGTGAGTTTGTTTTGTCAGGTTGTAGGGTGAAATGAAAGAGACGGGTGAATAGTAGGTTTTGGCGGGAGAGTGGTTTAGGGGTTTGATTTGTAACGGGGTTAGGGGTAAAGAACTAACGATGTAAACCCATAAGGACTAACGGTGTAAGGACCAGGGACTAACTGTGTTAGTCCTAAAGGACTAACGGTGAAACAGTTAAAGGGATTAATGGTTGGGCTTAGTTTGGGCTTTTTGTAATGGTATTGGGCTGGATTTTAATTAAATGGATTTACTGGCTTATTTAGTTATATAAAAGGCTTAATGGGCTGACTTGGCCCATTAACTTGGGTATGGGTTGGCCCATTTAAGATGCACACGTCTTTGGCTTTGACTTTTTACGCTCTTTCTATTCCCGTGCCTGGTTTTGTTCGTTTTGCCTTTATTTTTGTCCTTTAGTGATTATTCGTTACCTGCTCATCATAAATTACAAAACACACAAATACAACGTATTTTTGATATATTTTGGTCATTTTAGGCTCGTTTTATTAGGCAAAAGGTATGTGTATTTAAGCACATACCAAAGGTATAGACACGTAGTGTCATGAAAATACCCAAAACATCATCAAAATCTAAAAGGCGTCTAACATTGAAATAAAGGCAATACATGTCAATGTCATGACATGCAAACATTTAAACATCCACACAAACAAGTCAAATAACATCCATTATCTAAAATAAATAACAAAATATAGATAACTAAACTTCGCCAGTTGCTTACGGTCCACCTAGCCACTTTTCCTAACTTTAGTCTCATCTTGCTGAATACCTGAAAATGATGCTTATACGTCAACACAATGGTTGTGAGAAACATAGGTTTTCAGGCACACATACTTAATCCATTTCCAAAATCATTAACCGAATTACTGTGATTATAAAATAACACTTTTGCATGACAATTATGCTGACTAACACACAAGCTAACATGCAATTCAATCAAATCCAATCAATCAAACACCAAGCTGATGACCTCAATCGCTCTTGGATCAATCTAATTCAATTTACCCTCTAGCTCAAACTAGAGATACTCATAAGTAACCCTCTTGACTAGGCAACATCTCAATATCACATAACTAAATCTCATTCCCTCTAGCTCAGACCGAAGATACCCACAGGTAACCCTCCTGACTAGGTAACAATACCTTCCACTAAGCAGGCTAGAGATACTCGCAAATAATCCTCCTGACTTAGCTCACACATCAATATCACATCACATAACATGTAGCACATAACGCACATTAGTCACATAATAGTCCATGCATTTACACTAACACATAATCACAGGAATTCAAAACTCATTTCAACACTTGCATCATTTCCATCCCATGTTTAAAACGCAGTAAAAAGTGGGATTATGTAACTCACTTGAATGCTCAAAAGCAGCTTCCAATTCCTATCACGCAACTATATAAATAAATAAGCACGGTTACACGCGACCAAGCTAAAAGCTCTAGTCCATGTAACACACATATGATGGATGTCTAAGGGTGTGATTAACGATCATGGGTCACCCCGACACCATGACCAACCTTAATCACTTCATTAACACATTACACTAGTTAACTACAATTTATTTAAAAGTGAAGAATTTTAGTGTAACTTTAGCCTCTTAAAACCCTTACTTGCTGACCTTCATAAATTATACCAAAAATCACCTAAGTTCATTTATGAGTTTACTAACTACCTTGTGATTCCCAATTACTCATTACATGTGAAACTATCTCAAATAAAATCCAACTTCAAAACTATCCCAATTCAGATTTGATTGCACACTAAAAAGTATGACCCTAAATACAATACTTAGACACAAAATCAGAAGCTCTACTTCTAAGGTTTCTTTATATACATATAGAACTTAGTCACTGTAGATTGTATAACCTTAATTCTACTTTTAAGTTAGGGTTTTAACCTCCTAAACATGACCTAATTCTGACCCGTATTTACTGTTTTGACAACTTTTCTTGTAACCAATATTTAACCAACTTCCATAACTCCAAATCAATCGAGGCCAGACTTTTTGAAAAATAGACTCTTTGAACTACAATTTAGGCATTGGAATCATATCAAAACACACTTTTAA
This sequence comes from Tanacetum coccineum, assembly GCA_026074375.1. Lineage (NCBI taxonomy): Eukaryota > Viridiplantae > Streptophyta > Magnoliopsida > Asterales > Asteraceae > Tanacetum > Tanacetum coccineum. The sequence continues at coordinate 4,562 of BQNB010054357.1, forward strand.
AATCTAGATATCATCAGTTAAACACAACCTTAAATTCTGCTCAACTCTAAATCATGAATTAAAGCGATCTAACCCTAACCATTTACACCCATATGATCCTAATTAAACCCTAAACGTTATAGCATGATTAAAACATCCTTAATTACAGATGTTTTAAAAACCCCAATGATCCATCATATTAATTGTTACATGTTTTAAAGAAAGATTAAAGAGGAATTCGTGAATGTGTTTATGAGGATCGGTTTTGGTTCTTCCATCAAATTGGTTTCCTTTGACAAGAGTCAAGTGGTTACCTTTGATAGCAAATTCGTTAGCAGTTTCAGGAATAGTGATTGCAGAACCAGGAGTCGGAGCGACAACATGGTCAGCAGCCCACATGGGTTCATCATCCATTGGGTAAAGGTTTTCAAGAGTAACTAGAAAGTGACGGAAGTGGTTGATGTCGAGAATTGGCGGATAGACAATTCTCGGGTTTTTAGGTGGATTGTTTCTTTGATCGAATGGAACTCTTCTGTTTCGTCGACGACGTCTTCGATTCAGAGTACGTTCAGGTTCAAGTAATGGTTCAACAAGTTCAGAATTGGAAGCACGTGTATGCATCCAAAGGAGAATTTGTTCGGGTCAGTTTGCCAGAAAACTGTACGGCGATTTGAAAAAGAGGGGGAGTTAAAGAGATTTTCCAGAGTTTGACTACAGAACAGCTAAGAAATCCCCGGCAACGGCGCCAAAAACTTTGATGTGTTTCAAAAGCTTTAAATTTATAAGACTGAAAATACCGGACAATTATATGGAAACACACGGGTAAAAGTATAACCCACGTATGCAGTATAATCTTTTTAGGTAAGACCAGGTCGTCCACAGGGATTAGAGTAGTGTTCGAATAATCAGAAAGAAAATAGACTTTAACAATTTTGAAAATAACTTTAGTTTTATCAATGATAATAAAGATGACTACTCGGATAGTTAAGAATAATTTATAAGTGTTGGAAATGATTTGACCTTGAAGATGGGACTTTAATTTATAAAAATGAATTCTCGTCAAAAAAACGTTTTTACGAATTAACTTGATTAACTTAAGACTTATATTTAGTTAACTAGACAAAATGTGTCACTCAATTAATCCAGTTATTATTATATCAAAGCTTATTTTGTTTATCAATTTACGAAAGTGGATTTCTCAACACAGACATTAAAGACCATAGACAAATCTTTAAAACCACATAGATCATAACAGATCTTTTGACCTATACCAATATGATTATATAATCTAAGTTGATAAGCAAAAATAGATAAGATGAGATATAACAGGTTTGCAACATAAGCTTAAGATTAAAACAAGATCATACCAAACACTTATTCATTATCGTAACTTCACCGAGTAGTCATGAGAGATTTAGCCTCTCATGGCTAAGGGGTTCATAACAAAAGCATACTTTACATAAACTTATATTATTTCAACAACTAGGTAAGAAAACTTCTTTGTTCTTAATCGTTAGATCTTTTTCTTTAAAGGAAAAGGTGTTTCTTGGTGTTTTGGTGAAAGGAGGGAGAGTGTGTGTGTGTAAAATAGGATAGAATGTGAGGAATGATTGTGTTGAAGGATGAAAATTCATCCTCAATTTATAGGCAAGATTAGGTGCAAAGTGAGGCGCACTTAGGAAAAAGTGCGGCGAACTTTAGGAGTTAATGCGATTACATTTAATGACTTTTACTCGAAGTGCGGAGCACTTGCAAATAAGTGCGGCGGTTTTGAGGAGTTCATGCAAGTTCATTTATTAGACTTTAATTCTTCAAACTTTAGGAGAATGTGCGGCGCACAATATTATAAGTGCGGTGGTTTTAGGTTTTAGGGGAAAGTGCGGTGTATAATGTAGCAAGTGCGGCGGACTTCTTGAACTTTGGCTAGAAATCTTTTCTTCTTGTATTTGTCTCCTAAAGTGTATAGATTCATGAGCTTGGGTCTCTAGAGTCTTCAAGTGAACCTATAAGCAATTCAAGCTTAATTAAGTACCAAAAGTTCACGAGAAATGATAGAATAAACATAAATAACGCCATATAAACATGTATACTTTGGGCGTTATCAAATCCCTCCACACTTAGCTTATTGCTTTCCCTTAAGCAATGGAAGCGAAAAAAAATCATTTGTCGTGACGTGGAGAAAATTTGGATTTTTAAGAGAGTTTGCATATTAGATAACTTTTCAGGCATAGACATATAACATAGCACCTCACATAGGGATAGTGTTTGATTTTAAATTCACTCAGCCACTCAGATAGGGTTTAAATATGTTTTTTGTGAAGAACACTCAATTTACACAGACATAATCTAGACAGCTACCATAGGCTTGTACTTAACATATAAACTTGACCGAAAGGTGGAACTTGGGTACTAGAGAGGATCCAATCTTCATGCGCCGAACATAAGCCTTTATTTCTTTTGAACTATTATAACTCATATAGAATTTCTTTTTTTTCATGATTACAACTAAGGCTTAGCACAGGACTTTCTTCATTCAACTTTCAGATATTTCAGCAACATAGCATTAAAAGAAGCATTTGCGAGAATAAGAACTTTGCGAGATACATTTCATGTGATAGGCTTCGGTCTAGTAAATGATGATTAAGCACAAGTTCTAGAGCTTCTAAATTACTGGCTCTCTCAAATATAATTTTCAACCAATACCAATGTTCCAGAAAAGGTGACAAAGACTATATGTACACATCCGTAACGACAGAATAGACACATATGACTGCAATCAAACCTTAACTCGAACAAGCTAAAGGCATCAATTATCTTAGGTACCAAAGGTGGATACCCGAATATTTTTAAGGCTAAGATTTCTCATAATTTAGTAGACTAGGGTGTGCTAACTATAATGTTAATCCGGTTGGATTTTCCTTACTAAGAGCATTTTTTAATTTCAAAACATATAATAAAATATTAGTTATAAAATTTTAATAGAGCAAACATAGAGGAATATGATTAATTTTTCCTATTTGGCTCCCCTCCACACTTAAGTTGAACATTGCCCTCAATGTGATAACTGATAATAGAGATAAAATAGAGAAAATTAAAGGAAAACAGGACTTCCGGGGGCATAGATAAATGCATAGTTGTAAGCTAATCTTGAGCATACGTCGTAATTTTCCACATCTTTTAAGCTAGAGTACCTGCTTAAGAGTAAACAAAAGCACACAAAGAGAAAATATTTTTGTTGTTTTTTTTTAGATAAAAGATATTAGTAGAGGAATGGAGGAGGAACTCCTCCACACATAAGTGAAAGCACGGGTTGCCTCCCGAGAAGCACTTAATTTTTAAGAGAGTCATTAGCTAGACTCGTATTTCGGGGGTCATTTGTTTGGGAAAAGGGAGTGACTGTTTCCCTTGGGTCATTATCTTCTTCGTGATATAGTTTGAGTCGGTGACCATTGACTATGAACGTCTTTCCATCTTTTCCATAAAGTTTAACATATTCGGATGGATATTGATGTTTCACTACATAAGGTCCCAACCATCGAGATCTAAGTTTCGGTTGTTTAACCTTGTACTTTAAGTGAAAAAGTAGGACTTTATTTCCTTGATTGAATTCCTTTCTCATTCGTAATTTTCTGTCATGCCAGACTTTGGTTCTTTCCTTGTATAGATGTGAGTTTTCATATGCTTGGTATCTAAGTTCGTCTAACTCGTGCAATTGGAACATTCTTTTCTCACCAGCAGCGATTAAATCTGGGTTACAACTCTTCAATGCCCAGTATGCACGGTGTTCAATTTCAAATGGTAAATGGCAGTTCTTTCCATATATTAGTTTGTATGGTGTGGTACCGGTAGGTGTTTTGTAGGCTGTGGGAAAAGCCCACAGAGCATCATCAAGTTTTCTTGACCAAATAGCAGGATTATCTTTAACAGTTTTTTCAAGAATTCTTTTAAGAGCCTTATTCATGTTTTTAGCTTGACCACTAGTTTGAGGGTGATAAGATGTAGAGAACCGATGGTTAACTCCATATCTTTTCATGGTTTTTTCCATTATTTTTTTACAGAAGTGAGTACCTCGATCGCTGATTAAAGCTTTGGGCATTTCGAAACGGCAGAATAGTCTCTTCAGAAAGGTGATTACTACTCGGGCATCATTGGTTGGTAAAGCTTGAGCTTTGGCCCATTTAGATACGTAATATACGGTGACTAGAATGTATTCAAACTTATATGATTTTGGAAACGGTCCTATAAAGTTGATACCCTATATGTCAAAAAATTTACATACTTAAATGTTGTTCAAGGGCATCTCATCACGTTTTGATATATTTCCTATCTTTTGGCATGCTTCACATAAGCGGACTAGAGTATGAGCTTCTTTGATGATTGTTGGCCAGTAAAATCCTGAATCAAAGACTTTTTTAGCAGTTATGTTGGGTCCATAATGTCCACCTGTTGGTCCGTGGTGACATTTATCTAAAATGGTTTAGATTTCTGGTCCAGATATACAACATCTGATCATACCATCGGAACATACTTTAAAAAGGTAAGGTTCCTCCCAAAAGTAGTGTTTGAGGTCAGAGAAAAAATTATTCTTTTATTGATATGTCATCCCTTTTGGTATAATATTACCAACTAGGTAGTTTGCAAAGTTTGCGAACCACGATTCGTCTTTGGTGTTGATTTCCATAAGAGTTTCTCCGGGAAAGTTATCATCGACTTCACTATCATCGCTTGTCTCATTGTTTTCAAGTCGGGATAAGTGATCGGCTGCAACATTTTCGGTACCTTTTCTATCTTTGATTTCTATATCGAATTCTTATAGAAGTAAGATCCATCGAATAAGGTGTGGTTTAGCATCTTGCTTTTTTGGGATAGTTATATACCGGTGTAGACCATCATAAAGAACAATTACAGGTTTTACAACATGGGTAAACCTAATGCCAATCTTATACAAGCAATCCTAATACCTACTAAGCGGTCTCAGGATTCATCACAAAAACACGTTCTAGAATTTAATATACTACCAGGAACACACTCCTATAATTAAGTACCGTTCATAATACTCCAGAAAAGGAGATGAAGACCACACGTCCACATCCCGAAATAACGGAATAGACACCGCGACTTGCACACAGTGAAAAATCTATAACTTGAGAAAGCTAAAGGTATAAACTATCTTGGTATCAATAATAGATACCCAAATTCCTAAAGATCTAAAGGCGAAAACCTCACATTTTTAGGGTGGAATTCTGAGGGTTTTTTTGTGCTATCATATAAATTCCTACCATAGCAGACATATTAATACCAGTTTTCATTGGTATGTGTCATTACAATTTTAAATTTGGGTAAAAATACCTTATTTATGCTATGTTTCGATATACTTACCCTCTCATTTTAAGGACAAATCAAAAAGCAAATGAAAGAAAAGATTTCAAAGGCTGTATTTCCCCCCATACTGAAGTTGAACATTGTCCCCAAAGTTCAATAAAGGACCCGTAAGAACAAATTAAAGGGAAAAAAAACAAGTATTAAAAGAAACTAGTACTACCCCTGGTTGCTAAATAATGGAGAAGAAAACATGCGTAAAACATGTTTAAATCATCCTCTAAGAATCATCCAATGAGACTTCCTAAGAACTTCTCAGCTTCTCACAGTCAAATAAAACCTGTAATCAAAGACAAATGCAACTATAACCAAGCATAAAATTGCGATTTAACAAATATTCAATATGAAATAGGGTTACTCCTAACAGCATAAAGATAGTAATGAGAGAATTGTCGAACACCTATTGATTTTTGCAGGTTCATATACCCAAGAGAGTACCTATTTTACAAAGTTATGTAAGTTTTTATTTTTCAAGAAATAATTAAAAACTTTAAGTTTATTCTAGACCAAGGGCGTTTGTGACGCCGTTAGGAAAATCCTGACCCCGTCACAGGTGTTGTGTGAGACGGCCGTCACGATTATACACGTGACGCCGACACCTACAACACCTGTGACGGGGTCAGGATTTTATCCTAACGGCGCAAACCCAGGTCCTAGAAAACATAAAGTTTTTAATATTCTTGGAAAATAAAACTTACATAACATTTAAAATAGGTTACCTTTGGTTTATGAACCTGCAAAAACAAATGAGTTCGACAATTCCTCTCACCTACTTTACTGCTTATATCGAGTCAACCCAATTTCAATATTGTATACTTGTAAATCGCACAATTTATGCTTGGTATAGTTTGCCTTTTGTCTTTGATTACAGGTTAATTTGACGAGAAGAATCTTAGAAGATCTTAGGAAGTCTCATTGGATGATTCTAGAGGATGATTTAACTAGTGATCGCATGTTTCCATCTCCATTATTAAGCAAACCAGGGATACTATTTCTTTTACTTGTTTTCTATTCCTTTAAATTTGTTCTTACGGTAACCTTTTATAGAACATTGGGGACAATGTTCAACTTAAGTATGGGGGGAAATAAGCCTTAGAAACTATTCTTTCATTTGCCATTTGCTTGTTCCTTAAAATGATGGGTAATATATCGAAACATAGCATAAGAGGTAATTTTTACCCAAATTTAAAAAATTTTATGACACATACCAATGAAAACCGAGTATTAATAGCGTCCCCTGATGGATAGGAATTTATATGACTAGCACAAAAACCCTCAGAATTCCACCCCAAAAATGTGAGGTTCGCCTTTAGATCTTTAGGAATTCGGGTATCTATTATTGATACCCAAGATAGTTTTATACCTTTAGGCATTCTCAATTAAGGATTGTGAGCAGTCGCACGTGTCCTATTCGTTATAACGGAATAGTACGAGAGTCGTCATCACCTTATACTGGAGCAATTAAAGAACGGTACAAAATTAATATGAGTGTACCGGTAGTATATTAAATTATAGAACTTGTTTTTGTGATGCATCCTGAGACCGCATCGTAGAGTAATTAGGATTATGCTTATAAGAGCATTAGGATTAACCCCTGTTTTATAACCGATTCTATTGTTATGATGGTCACACCGATCATATAACTATCCCACACCCTTGCCATGCACTCATTTTTAGTGCAGGATACCCCTAGTACAACCCTTTGAGCCTATCCTTTTTCATGGTTCTCGTAATTTTTTGGTTAAGCCGGACTATTAATGAAGAGCATTGTCACCCTTAAACCAATCATTACACCCAAATCGCCTTAGCCTACCTTGTATGTACTCATTTTTAGTACATTATTGTGTTTAACCCAAGTTAATTATTTGAGTACACGGTTGCTAAGTCCTTATCCTTGTAAAAACAGTTTTGGGACCACGATTCGGAATCATGGAAGAATTTATTCACGGAAGAATTGAACGAAAAGTAAGTATAATACCCCCATACGTTTGTTAGATTATCTCCATGTTATTTTAATCCACCTCAAATCGGGTCATTAGTTAGATTGTAAATATCGAGCATGTAAAAGCTCAAGTGTAGGGGTACGTGTTATAAACCCCATGTTATGATATATTATGTTATTAAAAAAAGAGAAAAATAGAAAAGAAAAAGTAAGAGATTGATGTAGAGTTATGTAGAGTTTGTATATCTTCGTCCGAGTCTTGGCTTAGTAACCAAACCAAAGTGTATTCGTGTAAATAATTAGCTAACCCTTTCACTCCAAATTCACCCAAAGCCACCCAAATGTATCCCATCCATTTCCTTTAAAAGACCTCTTAGATAGTAATGAATAATGCTTACGCCTAAGCGGTGGAGGTTTGATCCTTTACCAAGCTATGGTAATTTATATACTATGACAGGTAATGAGTGTTGATTTTCCGTTTCCCCCAATATGTTATAATTTATTATACACCTGAGTGAAAGAGAGAATCCCAAACACTTATGTGAGGTGCTAGTATATATCTTTCGAGCTAAAAATTACAAGGACAAGTAAGGTTGTATGTAATTAAAAATACTTTAAAGTGAAGGTAAAATGCGACCCTCATATTGCTATTGTTCAAGGTAGAAAAGCCATAATCCTGTAAGATAAGTCAAATCCCGATGTAGGGGTAATTGAAGAGGTGTCCTATAAATACACTTTACGGGTTGATAAACCCCTAGAAATTGTGCATTTATATGCAAAATAGGTACTTAATCGATCCTTTTTAGGTATTTAGCATTTGGAAGGCATTTGGAGGAAATACACGTGACTTGAGATCATTTGGAGAAGAAACGGACAAGACTACGGACCTACACCAACATCTCTCAAGATTATGTTCTCAGCGGCTGGAGACGGCGTCACAGATTACACGTGACGCCGTCACAACTCTTACCAAGACGCATCACAAGAATCTACGACGACGTTAGAATCATGAACCCAACCTTTAATTATCTAGAAAATATTCCTATTCATGACGGCGACACAATAAAACGGCCATGGCGTCAGAGCGATTTTCCTATAAATACAACGTTTATAGGGTATTTAAGTGTGTACCTTTAGATTACACACAAGAAAGGGCACAAACCCTATTCGTTTAGAGCAGTAGGGACGATTTTAGGGCCCAAAACCTATTTGTACTCTCATCAATTGATGTTTTAAACAAGTAAGACTATTCCATAATCATTTCAATATATCTTGATGTGTGATTTTTATCTGTTCTTGCTTACTTAACTGCTTGGCTAAACCTTCTATTAGTTATTTTATGATTGTATGAAACCTAGGATGATATAACCTAGTGGTGTTGCTTCTTGTGATGAATACATATGTTAGTTCTTAGAAAACCACTTTGTTTGTATCGCTTTGATATTCCTAGGAAAACATGCTTGTTGTATAAAGGTACCATCAGGTAACAGTCTTCATAACTACCTTGCCCCCGTATATGGTTGATCTATTCTTAATATATTTCAATGCATTTAATATACTCCTTAGGGGCCTTGTAATAGTCTTCATACTACCTTACTTGTGTATTGCTTAACGGAATAATATATTTAACGGCGGTTTCGTGTACTTCGTTCATGACTTTACGAAAATAATTACATAAAACATCACAAGTGTGACAAAGCAACAACACAGGAGAACCAATCTAGGGAAGTAATACATGATTAAATAAACACAATCTTTTTAATTAATAATTGTTATCACCAGTAGCTTAATTTTAATATTTATTTTACTACTTCAAACCCAAACCATCTCTCAACATATTATTTACATGCTTTCCTATAAAAATATAAAAACACAACAATAATCCTCTCTCAACCCTTAGAATTCTATAGATCCTTGATCAAGCCTTCCCAAACCTATTCTCCAAGAGAACGATAACACCACCCCCCCCCCCCCCCCCGAGTCTTGCCTATACTACTACTACAACGATAAAAAGCTTATAGTGCCAGGGAGTTGCTGTACCAGCACATTCTACAATTAGTCAGTCCTATGATGGACCGCATCGGGGACATCATGTAGTCACTCCTAAATTAGCTCATGATCATTTTCACACTAATTTGTTAGGTGACTTGTTTACTCTTTTTGACTTAACGACACAAAGTAGTACGTGCATCGAGGCATGGGCGGACTGAGGACATCCGTGCCCTGTCCCAGTAATACCCTACCAACACTTGGAAGGTGCCCCCTGCTGCTTGCCCCTTTTTGAACAATAGCCCTGTTCTCATCTTCTGTGTAGGGACACCCGTCCTCGATGTTGGAGCCTAGACCCTTAGCCTCAAAAAAAAATCCTCCTCCTATGTTAGTGACAAAAACACAAGGATAGTTAATAATTAGTCGGGTTCTGATAACGCCTAAATATACATGTTTCTATGGCGTTATTTATGTTTATTATATCATTTCTCATGACCTTTTGGTACTAATTAAGCTTTGTTTTGCTTATAGTTCACTTGAAGACTCTAAGAACCCAAGCTCATCATCTATACACTTTGGAGATGAATACCAAGAAAACAAGCTCTAGCCAAAGTTCAAGAAGTCCGCTGCACTTGCTACATTGTGCGCCGCACTTTCCCCTGAAACCCAAAACCGCCGCACTTATAATATTGTGCGCCACACATTCTCCCAAAGTTTGAAGAATTAAAGTCTAATAAATGCACCTGCATTAACTCTTCAAAACCGCCGCACTTCCAGTAAAAGTTATTAAATGTGATCGCATTAACTCCCAAAGTTCGCCGCACTTTTTCCTAAGTGCGTTGCACTTTGCACCCAATCTTGCCTATAAATTAAGGATGAATTTGCATCCTCAACACAATCATTCCTCACATTCTATCCCATTTTACACTATAAAAAGATCTAACAAAATCAAGACACGAAGAATGTTTTCTTACCTAGTTGTTGAAAAAATGGAATGTATGTAAAGTGTGCTTTTGTTAAGAACCTCCTTAGCTATGAGAGGCAAAATCTCTCATGACTACTCGGGTGAATTACGAATAATGAATAAGTGTATTGTATGATCCTTGAACGATTTAATTTTAATCTTATGTTTGCTAATTTGTTGTTATATCTTATCTTATCTATTTTTGCTTATCAACTTAGATTATATAATCATATCAATATAGGTCGAAAGACCCGTTATGATCTATGTGGTTTTAAAGATTTCTCTATGGTCTTTAACGTCTGTGCTGAGAAATCCACTTTTGTAAATTGATAAACTAAATAAGCTTTGATATAATAATAACTGGATTATTTGAGTGACACATTGGTCTAGTTAACTAAATATAAGTCTTAAGTTAATCAAGTTAATTCGTAAAAAACGTTTTCTGACGAGAAATCATTTTTATAAATTAAAGTCCCATCTTCAAGGTTAAATCATTTCCATCACTTATAAATTATTCTTAACTATCCGAGTAGTCATCTTTATTATCATTGATAAAACTAAAGTTATTTTCAAAATTGTTAAATTCTATCTTCTTTCTGATTATTCGAACACTACTCTAATCCCTGTGGACGACCTGGTCTTATTTAAAAAGATTATACTGCATACGTGGGTTATACTTTTACCCGTGTGTTTCCATATAATTATCCGGTATTTTCAGTCTTATAAATTTAAAGCTTTTGAAACACATTAAAGTTTTTGGTGCCGTTGTTGGGGATTTCTTAGCTATTATGTAGTCAAACTCTGGAAATCTCTTTAACTCCCCCCTTTTTTTCAAATCGCCGTACAGTTTTCTGGCAAACTGACCCGAACAAATTCTCCTTTGGATGCATACACGTGCTTCCAATTCTGAACTTGTTAAACCATTACTTGAACCTGAACGTACTCTGAATCGAAGACGTCGTCGACGAAACAGAAGAGTTCCATTCGATCAAAGAAACAATCCACCTAAAAACCCAAGAATTGTCTATCCGCCAATTCTCGACATCAACCACTTCCGTCACTTTCTAGTTACTCTTGAAAACCTTTACCCAATGGATGATGAACCCATGTGGGCTGCTGACCATGTTGTCGCTCCAACTCCTGGTTCTGCAATCACTATTCCTGAAACTGCTAACGAATTTGCTATCAAAGGTAACCACTTGACTCTTGTCAAGGGAAACCGATTTGATGGAAGAACCAAAACCGATCCTCATAAACACATTCACAAATTCCTCAGAATCTGAGATATGTTTAAATACAGAGATACTAAAAATGAAGCCGTTCGCCTAATGATGTTTCCCCTATCACTCACTGGAGAAGCAAAAACATGGTTGGACGAACTCAACGAAGGAACTATAGAAACATGGGATGAACTTCGAACCGCTTTCATTAGCCGATTCTTTCCCCTAGCTCTTTTTGACTGACTCCTCAGAGAAATCCGAGCTTTCTCTCAACACAAGAACAAATCTCTAACCGACGCTTGGCTTCGTATGAAGGAAATGCTCCGAAACTGTCATGGTCACAATCTGTTCAAAGGCAACTTGATCAAAATCTTCTATCATGGTCTAAGCGAAATAACCCAAGAAGTTTTAAATGCCGCAGGTGGTGGTATTGTCCTCCATAAAACACCAAATCAAGCTTATCAGCTTTTGGAAGACAAGGTCTTACTAAAGCTCGACTGGCTAAAAACCAAAAATCCAAACCATCTCTTAAGAAAACTGTTTCTTTCGCCGATGAAGGTAGCAGTAATTCTAATACTGACAAAATTATGGCCCGAATGGATGCCATGACCCTAAAAATAGATGCTCAGTATAAAGAACTCCAAAACCAGGCTAAAAAAACAAAACCCGATCTTAATGAAGATGATGTACCTATGTCCCGAGAAGAAGAAGCCAAATTCATGTAAACTTTTCGTAAGACTCGTTTTTACAATGATTACCGTGAACGAGACTTGAATCACGATAATTGGCTTTCAAACGAATGAAGTAGTTACAATCAAGAAAACTACAGATCCAATAATGATGATAAACCATACGATATTCAAAAACAATTCAACGATTTCATGAAATCTCAGCAATCGACCACACTTTCGTCAAAGAAACGTTTATGGATCTTAAAACTCAACTCGAAACCGTTGCCAAAAATCATCAAGCTTCAATTAAAAACCTTGAAACCAAGTTTGACAGACTTGTTGACAAGCAATCTGGTCAACCTTCTGGATCTCTTCCCAGTAACACTCAACCAAACCCAAAAGGACACAATTTCAAAGTCCACCAACCACCACAATCTCGCAATGAGCATGTGAATGCCGTATTCACAAGAAGTGGTAAATCTTACAACCCACCAGTGAACTCAAATTATCAACAAACTAATCCTGAAAACCCTATCAATTTCGACAATAGCGATGAAGAAGATAAAGAACCTACACCACAACCGAAAATTCAAAATCCAAAACCAGTCAAGGAAACTACATTACCCAAACCATACAAACCAAAAATCCCGTATCCTTAACGTCTAAGGAAAGAAAAAATGGAAGATCAATACGGAAAATTTCTTGACGTAATCTTCGCAGTTCGAATCAATGTACCTCTCATCGATGTATTGGCCAGAATGCCTATGGAAAATTTCTCAAGGAACTCATAAGCAACAAACATAAAATCGAACAAATTTCTGCCGCTTTCTTAAGTGACGAAAGTTCAGCAATGATCCAAAACAAAGTTCCACCTAAACTCGGAGACCCCGAAAGTTTTCTTATTCCATGTAATTTCAATAAAACTTTCTTCTGCAATGCCTTAGCCGACCTTGGTGCTAGCATTAACCTTATTCCATATTCACTATATGCCAAATTATCTCTCGAAAATCTTAAACCTACTAAAATAAGCGTAAGATTAGCCGACAGATCATTCCAATACCCTGTTGGAATAGCTGAAAATATGCTCGTTGAAGTTGGTAAATTTACCTTTCCTGCTGATTTCGTTATTCTCAAAATGGAAGAAGATAGTAAAGTTTCACTTATTTTGGGACGACCCTTTCTTCATAGTGCTGACACAGTAATTCGAGTTAAACAAAAACAACTCAACCTTGGAGTTGGAACTGAACGAATGATTTTCAATATCGATTCTGCAATGAAACACTCCTATTCAAACGATGATACCTGTTTTAGTATCGATGTCATCGATGAAATCTTAGAAGAAGATTTTGACGCTCTTCTAAATGAAGGTAGTAAAATTCTGCATTCCATTGAAGGAACCCTTCTCAAAGAAGAAATCTTTGCTGAATTTGATGAATTCATGGCAATGACTGCCGATGAAAACTCTGACTCTGAATCCGATACCGAAGATCCGCCATTCGAAAAAATCACCATCAATACTGATTATAAGATCAAAACATCTCTCGAAGAACCTCCTACGGATCTCAAACTTAAACCCCTTCCTAATAATCTGGAATATGTATTCCTGGAAGAACCCTCTTTTCTTCCTGTTATCATATCATCTCAGCTATCCAAAGAAAAGAAAAACAAACTCATATATGTCCTTAAAAAGCACAAGCAAGCCTTTGCTTGGAAAACAACAGATATTCCTGGTATTTGCCCATCATTTTGCAAACACAAGATACAACTTCTGGATGATAAGAAACCCGTTGTCCAAAAACAAAGAAGGTTAAATCTGAACATGCAGGAAGTTGTCAAAAAAGAAATCGTGAAACTCTTGGATACCGGCATAATTTATCCAATTGCCGATAGTCCTTGGGTTAGTCCTATCCATTGTGTACCCAAGAAAGGTGGTATTACAGTTGTCACCAACGAAAATGATGAACTTGTTCCAACCAGAACCATTACAGGTTGGCGAGTATGCATCGATTATCGTAAACTCAATGAAGCAACCGCAAAAGATCATTTTCCTTTACTATTTATGGATCAAATGCTAGAAAGACTCGTAGGAAATAAATAATTCTGTTTCCTCGATGGTTTTTCTGGGTATTTTCAAATTCTTATTGATCCTAATGATCAAGAAAAAACAACATTCACGTGTCCTTTTGGCACATACGCTTATAGGCGAATGCCTTTCAGGCTATGTAATGCTCCTGCCACATTTCAAAGGTGTATGTTGGCAATCTTTCATGATATGATCGAAGAATCAGTCGAAGTATTCATGGACGATTTCTCCGTCTTTGGAAATTCTTTCAACACATGCCTAAACAACCTTGATAAAATGCTCCAACGTTGTAAAGACGCTCATCTCGTCCTAAACTGGGAAAAATGTCATTTCATGGTCAAAGAAGGAATTGTGCTCGGACACAAGGTGTCCAGTGCAGGACTTGAAGTCGACAAAGCAAAAATCAATGTGATCTCAAAACTTCCACCCCCTACTAATATCAAAGGTGTTAGAAGCTTTCTCGGACATGCCAGTTTTTACCGACGTTTCATTAAAGACTTCTCAAAAATTGCTCGACCTATAACTAAACTGCTCGAAAAAGATACTCCATTTGAATTCAACGATGAATGTCAAAAAGCTTTTGAATCATTGAAAGAGAAACTCACATGTGCTCCTGTGATCGTAAGCCCAAACTGGAATCTTCCGTTTGAACTTATGTGTGATGCAAGTGATTTCGCTGTAGGAGCCGTCTTAGGTCAAAAAGATGGTAAAAACTTTCACCCGATCTACTTCGCAAGCAAAACCCTTAATTCCGCTCAACAAAAATACACCGTAACCGAAAAAGAACTTATGGCTGTAGTTTTTGCATTTGACAAATTCAGATCCTATCTTATTCTTTCAAAAACTATTGTTCATACCGATCATTCAGCTCTAAGGCACTTATTTAAAAAGCAAGATGCTAAACCACGCCTTATTCGATGGATCTTACTTCTACAAGAATTCGACATAGAAATCAAAGATAGAAAAGGTACCGAAAATGTTGCAGCCGATCACTTATCCCGACTTGAAAACAATGAGACAAGCGATGATAGTGAAGTCGATGATAACTTTCCCGGAGAAACTCTTATGGAAATCAACACCAAAGACGAACCGTGGTTCGCAGACTTTGCAAACTACCTAGTCGGTAATATTATACCAAAAGGGATGACATATCAACAAAAGAATAAATTTTTCTCTGACCTCAAACACTACTTTTGGGAGGAACCTTACCTTTTCAAAGTATGTTCCAATGGTATAAGTTCGTTTGCCTAGCTGAAAGCTTAATCACCCGAACTGGGATGTCATTCCAATAGATCGATTCATAACTCCCGCCGCTCCACAATCCAGTAACTGACAGTTCATGATAATGGGCTCAACTAGGGTTATCGCAACTTAGGCAACACGTAATCATAATATGAAACTTAACCACTTGTGTCCAGTTGTAAAACATTGCATGTTTCTCACCCCAAAAACTTATAAAACAAAAGCATGGTAAACCGTGGGCTATGAACCCCACCCTTGAGATGAGCGTATATAAGTGTATTACAAGATAATGCGCCACTAAATCGTCAATGAACCTATTTAAATTAAGGTCGTATAAGTTTACCAGTACTTCGATTAACCAAATATCATATATTACCAATATAGCTCATCTAAACTATCTATCAGGCTATCATAAATAAGAGTCATGTAGTTAACTGTGGAGGAGCTAGGACATTTAAATCGTAACTCAACAACACGACGATACGCCACCCCGAATAGTCCATTATGACACTCCTTAGTAAAATAGTACTTTGCATAAAAATACCACATATAGTGTCTATATAGTTGCAATCACCATCTAATTGTTTTGAAAAATTGCGTAATAAGTTAAAACCGTGTTATAATTACCGTTTTTTTAGTAAAACGGGCTAACTTTCTGCGTTTTTTTAAGCCCGATTTTGACGTTTCTTATGCCCACGCTTTCGTATTAGGACGAGTTATCATAATTTGACATTTTCATAATTTTGACCCTCTGATGAACAGTACTTTTTACTGTTCACGCCAGTTATAAAGTTATTTTTATAGTTTTAGTTATCGTAAAACCCGTAAACGTCGTATTTTATTCGTTATAGCTCCGTTTTTAGTGATTCTTTCGAGCACGTTCTCGTAATTGAAAGTTCTATTTATTTATGAGGTTTACAAAAATAAATATTTCTGTCATGAACAGTAACTTTTATAAAAATAGTTTTATAAAAGTATTAATTGTTGTAATACTCGCGAAATTCATAACTCGTTCGTTATTAATTGAAAATTTACGATTCTTATCATTTTGGAATCCTAAAAATATGTATTATTTGTTAAAAATACCAAACTTGCTGTTTGAATAGTTTTTATGAAAAGTTTTTATAAATATTCTTTTACGACTCCGTTTATTAACGTATAACTTGTTTTTACCGTATCTTTTTCGTTATTAATCCGTTTTTCGAGTTTCTTATCTTTTTGGAATCGTCATGAGACGTATTATTTTTATAAAATGTCAAACCCACTGTTAGAAATTCGAAATCTAAACAGCCCCTTTATGTTTAATATATATACTTTTATATAAAGTTTGTTTTATGTACTTTTTACTTTTGTAAATTACCACAAATATTTTATACCAAGTATATTATATGTCTTACATATAAATATGTCTATTAGTTCATATTTTATCCATGGTTCAAGACAACAAGTCCTCTAACCTCACTTTTAATCACAACTTATTAAAGAAACCCTAATTTTAATAAGTTTACACAATGACCTTTTATACATAAACCAAGAGTGTACATGAGTTATACTTTCATTATAACACCATATTAGCATCCATATAACATGTATAAAAGTTCATAAAACATTAATCACAAGTAAATATCCATTTCATATGATTAAAAGTATCCTAAATGGTGATTTAGCTATATACACATCATATACACATATAATCATAAGAAATAAAGAGATTAAGGTTTTTAGGTAACCTTAATAGTGAGGTAGGATGATGAACAAAGTGATCTAAACCCTTGCTTAGATGAAAACCCAAGATAATAACCCTTGAAACCCCTAATCTTTTCCAAAACCCTAATCTTTAATTATCTTCCTTAAACCTTCCAAATGGTTATCCCAACCTTCAATACTTCTTAGAATACCTTAAGTATGATGTACAAACACTTGTATGGTGATAGAAAATCAAGTTATAGATTACCCAAAAAGGGCATAAAATGTCGTGGGTTTGGAGGGAGTATATAGAGATGATTTTTGTGATTTCTTGAAATGAAGTGAAGTGTAAAAGGCTAAGGCTTAGTAGGTGCATGTATATATAGGACATATAAGATATATGTCTAGTCAAAGGAACATGGTAAGGCCTTAGGGATGGGTCTTTGGTCCTTGCCATGCCAAGTTCCACCCTTCGGTCAGGTTTATGTGTTAAGTACAAGCCTATGGTAGCTGTCTAGATTATGTCTGTGCAAATAAGTATTTTCTTTATAAAAACTGATTTAAACCTAATTTGGAGTGGCTGAGTGAATTTAATATCAAACACTATCTATGTAGGTGTTATGTTATATGTATTTGCATGAATGTTATCTAATATTGCAACTCTCTTAAATCTAAATTTTTTCTCCACGTCTACAGACAAATGATTTTTTTCGCTTCCCATTGGCTTGTGGCAAGCATAAGCATGTTGTGGTGGGTTTTGATATCGCCATAATTATACATGTTTCTATGGCGTTATTTATGTTTATTCTATCATTTCTCGTGAACTTTTGGTACTTAATTAAGCTTGAATTGCTTATAGGTTCACTTGAAGACTCTAGAGACCCAAGCTCATGAATCTATACACTTTGGGAGACGAATACAAGAAAAGAAAAGATTTCTAGCCAAAGTTCAAGAAGTCTGCCGCACTTGCTACATTGTGCGCCGCACTTTCCCCTGAAACCCAAAACCGCCGCACATTTTCCCAAAGTTTGAAGAATTAAAGTCCATTAAATGCACCTACATTAACTCCTCAAAACCGCCGCACTTATTTGTAAGTGCGCCGCACTTCCAGTAAAAGTCATTAAATGCTATCGCATTAACTCCCAAAGTTCGCCGCACTTTTTCCTAAGTGCGCCGCACTTTGCACCCAATCTTGCCTATAAATTGAGGACAAATTTTCATCCTCAAGGCATCCCTCCTCACAATCATTCCTCACATTCTATCCCATTTTACACACACATACTTTCCCTCCTTTCACCAAAACACCAAGAAACACCTTTTCCTTTGAAGAAAAAGATCTAACGATCAAGAACGGAAGAAGGTTTCTTTATTAGTTGTTGAAATACGGAAGTTTATGTAATGTATGGTTTGTTATAACCTTTAGCCATCGAGAGGCTTAAATCTCTATGGACTACTACAGTGAGTTACGTTAATGAATAAGGTGTTTGGTATGATCTTGATCGCTTTAATCTTAAGCTTATAGTTGCCAAACGGTTATATCTTATCTTATCTATTTTTGCTTTATCACAACTTAGTTTATATAATCATATTCGGTGTAGGTCGAAATGACCAGTTTTGTTTATGTGGTTTTTCTTTAAAGATTTGTCTATGGTCCACTTTTAACGTCTGTCTGAGAAATCACTTTCATAAATTGATAAAAAAAATAGATTTGATTTAATATTAACTGGATTATTTGAGTGATCATTTGGTTTAGTTACTAAATATAAGTCTTAAGTATTCTTGTTAGTTCGTAAAAATCATTTTCTCGACGAGAAATCATTTTTGTAAATTAAAGTCCCATCCTCGTAGGTCATATCATTTCCAACACTTATAAATTTTTCTCAACTTTCCGGAGTAGTCATATTTAGTATCATTAATTAAAAGGTAAAGTTATTTTCAATTGTTAAAGTCTATTTTCTTTTTGATTGATTATCGAAAACTATCTAATCCCTGGGACGACAGTTCTTACTAAAAAGATTTACTACATACGTGGATTATACTTTTACACGTGTGTTTCATATAATTGTTCCGGTATTTTTAGTCTTACCGCTCTCTCTTGTAATGCCTTTTAAAAAACTACACTCACCTACTGTAATCATATGTGACAATAGGCATAAAAAAAAAAAAAAAAAAAAAAAAAAAATAAAAAAAAAATAAAAAAAAAAAAAATTACATCTTTTTCATAAGCATTTTTACAAATGTCGGACCAAACTTAATCATTTGCAACATATGTAAAGGTTGGTGATTGAACTTACGGTTTTGGGACTTACAAGAAGCTCTATGTTGCTTTCCCTTTTGACAAGCAACCGCAGGTTTGATTGTTTTCAAAAAATTTTGAAGGTAAACCTCTTTACAAGAGTATTCCCTTAACGTTTTATTCATAGTTTTGTAATTTAGGTGTCCAAGCCTCTATGCCAAAGTTTTAGATTCTTAGATGTGGCTTTTGCAAGAGACAAGTTGGTACCTCTTTTTAGGAATAATAATTCTTTAAACTCACTCACATATTACATATTGTTCTTTCTAGGAACTTTAAGTAAAACATGACTTTCATCAGTTAACTTGAAGTTTGAGAAGATAAAACAATACATTTAGTGTCATTAAAGAGAATACTTCGTTCTTTTTGTCACACAATTTGTGAGACACAAAAGAGGTTAAACCTTTATCTCTCTTACAAAATTTTCTATTCTCAAAATTCTAAAGTACTAGTTTTGTTTTTACCTTACTCTGTGATTCTACCTCCTTTGGGGTTACCTCGAAGGAAACATATCTTCTATCAAATTTATTCGAAGTCAGTAAGATATGACATGTTTCCTATCATGTGCCTTGAGCATCCACTGTCAATCACTCCTTTATCCTGCAAATCAGTCTATGGATTGCCCTGCACATTAGATAAGAAAATTAGCTTCTTTTGGGGACCCAAGCCATTACTGACTTGGATCTACCTTGTGCATCAACATAATCAAACTTCTTTAGGGTAATTGATGCACTATTGTGTTTAGAAACATGGTATAAAACTTTAGTCTTTGGTTTCCAAACCCAACAAGCTGAGGCCTTAACAGATTGACATTTTTCCCTTAACAATGTTAAATACTCCTTTTAGCCTAGCAGATTAAACTACTGCTTTTGGCCTAACAGTATTAACATTTTATCATTTACAGTATTAACCCTCTAATTAAAATTTCTATTTTTAAATGTTGTATTCTTGTGAATGGGCCTTTTAACAGTTGAATGTATTGTTTTAGAAAGATATGACATTGGACTAGTACTATTCATGTGTTTTTGTGTTAAGCAGTATTATAACTTGGTCTAGCAGTATTAATTGATACTAGGCCAGACTTCATTAATACTGCTTTTGGAACCATGTTCCTTTTAGGACTAGGGTGAGTTATTCTAGAAAAATTCTAGTGATTCACCCTTTGAGTACAGTTCCTCATTGGTTTTACCATCTCTTTATTTTTAAACTATCTCTAATGGTTATCACAATCATACTACAAGTGATCAAAACTCTCATCTCCATTAAACAGCAAGCTTGGTTGATTCATCTCAATATTACTTCCTAATCTTTAAGGACATATATTATTCTTGTTTTTTTGATTGCCTTTAGGAGTATGGAGTGTTTTGTCTATTTGGCTTACCATGACTATACACTGTTTTCCTAGCGTCTTTTTCTTCTGTTTAGGTTTGACAAACTTTTAACTTAGCAAAACTAGAATTAACTGTTTTGCTTTTTCAAGCTTAGCACGAGGCAACATGTTCTTCCTCACAAATCAAAACACCCAATCCTCAATACCTGGAGCACCATAGATTCTTTCTAACTGCTTTGATTTGTTTGCACTAGTTCAACTAAGGCTTCTTAACTGTAGGCTCACTAACTATAGGCTCATTCATAAACTCTTCTAGACACTTACGGGAATGACAAATCAGGTTTTGGAGGGCAAATAATAGGTTCTGTTAGGGAGGTGGAACAACATTATACACCTAAACTTGTTTTTGCAACTTATCATAAATATCTGTACAGTCTATTAGTTGCTTAAGCTTTTAGATGAATCTTAAAATTTTTTACTGTTAGGCTGAATTTCATCTTTTTGATTTGAGCCTGTTCTAATATGCCTCATTAAGCTCTGTAATGGCTACTTCTCTTTGATCAATCTCTCCGTTTTAAGAACCTATGATAATCTTCCTCATAAACAGATACATCAATTGTCTTATAAACTAGAAGGATTGCTTCTTACAGACTCTAAAACCTGTGTTTTAAGCGAATAGCATTTAATTTCAATGTCTTAGTCTTTTCAACAGTTGTTCTTTTATTCTTTAAGAATTTTTTAATTTTCCAAACATGTTGATGAAATGTTTAAATAAGTGATACCTTAGAGTTAGAATTGTAGAAGAGTAAGCCATTGTGCAAGTTAGTTAGGACCTTCTTCAGCTTGATCACTCCCAATCATAACCAGAACCTCGCGCATCTCTCGTCCACTCACCAAAGCATTTAGAAGTAGTTTGTATCCACTGGCGCAACCACTTTTGTGTTCTCCCATTCTTGTTTCTTTGTTCTTGGAGCCTGCACTCCCTTGTACTTGCAAAGTGTCCCCTTTTGTGGTAGTTGTACCACTCTACCTTGGACTTATCAAACCCAATGGTCTCATTACCATTAACAGTAAGCTTTCTTTTAGTGTTCTTCAAGAATCTCCTTGCCCTCATAGGTAGCATAGCCATCTGCCACCTTAAGTCCATCTCTTCTAAATCATCAGGATTAATTTGTTGCAAGTCCTCATTGTCAAGTTGTGGACTGTTTGGTTGACTTGCAAAGAAATCACATATAACAGCATCACTCAAGTTGTCAATTGTTGTTGAGTTAACAGTAGTAGCTTGAGTGCTAGCAGTTGTAGCACCATGAGCAGTATCAACTGCTCTATTTGTACTACTGGTGTTGTTTGAGAATACAAAGGTTACGTTTTGTGTGTTTGTGCTTGATCTTGATGTCCCTTTGACCTCTGGTTCATAGATCTTTAGGTTGTTGTAAAGGTCATCCAAGCTTAATGTATCTATCTCAGGCTTGTTCCTCCACACAATGGTATATGTGTTCCATTCTTGTGACAGACTTCTTAAGAACTTTCGATTCACATCTTCTTGTGAGATAGTTTCACCATGAATCTCTAACTGACTGATAAGCTTTTAAAGCCTATCAAAGGTTTGATCTAACACCTCTGAGCTAGATGTAGTAAAAAATTTATACTGCTTCTTTAGAAGATTCCTGTGAGTCTTCTAAGTAGCAGCATTCCCTCCAAAACTCTTCTTAATAGTCTGTAGCAATGACTTGGCATCTCTAATGGAGTTAAACTTCAATTGATGTTCATTAGGGATTCCCATCAATAAAGTGCTTTTTGCCTTCAACTCTAACCTCCTTTGTGCCTTTTCTTTAGCAGTTACAGGAGCAATTATAGTCTCAACACCTTTAACAAGTTTTGTTATTAGAGGTTCATTACCATTCTCTATGACTTCCCATAGAGAATAATCAACCATCTGGATGTACTGTTCCATCCTCATTCTCCAAAGCTCATACTTACCTGGTTTGAGCATAAGCACTTTTGATGCAGCCACCATATGTACCGAGTCTTGATCCATATCTTCTTAGCAAAGTTTCTTAAAGCAACAAGCTCTGATACCACTTGTTGATCCACTTCAATGGATCTTGAATTCCTTAGCTTGTGTAAGGTTTAGTTATGTGTTAATACAAATAAACCGGTAACAAATGATTATCTCATGATCTTATCTCACGATCTTCCTAGATTAGCAATAAGTTTTATTAATGACAAAACATAGTAAAAACATCATTCTCAAATCTCTTACTATCTCTAAAAACTTAATCTTGTAGAAAAACACAAAGTGTCACTGATAAGTGTTAAATTGTACATATTAAATACCCGGGATTTTGCCAAATAAAAGCCAAATAATGCCAAAAGGATAGAATTTTGTGTGCTTTTGTGTCTATTGTGCAGGATTTGATATGTAAAGACAAAAGGAAGCAAAAACGACCAAAAACCGACAAGAAACGGAAGAGACAAGTACAAGAGAGAGATTTGAGAAAATTTATCAAAGCCGGATCAGCCGACAACAAGAAAAGAAAGTCAATAAAAACCAAATTGAAGTCAAGGGATAAATGTTGACAAGTTTTCAAAGTTTAATGGCTCATTTGGATGTTTTGAAAGTCCAAGGGCCAAAGTTGTCAAAGTGAGAAAGTTGATTATTAAGAGGAAAAAGAAGAATGGAACCACAAGGACTAGAAGTGAAAAGTTTGAAAGTTATTTTATACTACAAATTGTGGAAATAAAACGCAACCCACGGCCTTAGTCTTCGAGATTCTACTTCTACAAAATTCACATAGATATCAAGATAGAAAAGGTACCGAAAAATGTTGCAAGCCGATCACATATCCCGACTTGAAAAACAATGAGACATAGCGATTGATAAGTAAAGTTCGATGATATCTTTAACCCGAAGAAACTACTTATGGAAATCAACACCAAAGACGAAACCCTGGTTCGCCAGTACTTTTGCAAACCCAACCTAATCAGTAATATTATCCCAAAAGGGATACATATCAACACAAGAATATAAATTTTTCTCTAACCTCATGACACACTTTTGGGAGGAACCTTAACCTATTCAAATATGTTTTCTGATGGTATGATCAGACGTTGTATATATGACAAGACACCCGAACCCATTTAAGAAAAATGTTACCATGGACCAACAGGTGGACAAGAGAACCAAATACATAACTGCAAAAAAAAGTCCTTGAATTCAGGATTTTTACCTGCCAAACAATCATCAAAGAACTCATACTCCTAGTCCCTTATGTGAAGCATGGCCAAAAGACCAGTAAATATATCAAAACATGAATGAGATGCCCTTGAACAACATTCAAAATGTTTGACAAGAATGTGGGTATCAACTTTATTGGACCGTTCCCAAAATTCATATTAGTATTTGAATACATTCTAGTCGTCGATAGATTACGAATCTAAAATGGCCCGAAGCTCAAGCTTTACTAACCAATGAACGCCCGAGTTGTAATACCACCTTTCAGAAGAAGCTATTTTTATGCCCCGTATTCGGAAATGCCCCAAAGCCTAATCAGCGACCGAGGTACCCACTCTGTAACAAATAAAAGGAGAAAACCATGAACAGATATGGAGTTTAATCACTGTTATCTCTACCTCTTATCCCCTCAAAAACCAGTAGGTCAAGTTGAAAACATACGAACAAGCTGCTTCAAAAAGAATTCTTAAAAAATTGTTCAAAGACCAATCCAGCTATTTGTCACGAAAACGTGATAAGCTCTGTGGGTTTTTCGCACTGCCTACAAAACACCGTACTGGTACCTAAGACAACCATACAAACTAATATATAGAAGAGAACTGCCATTTACCATTTAAAATTGGAAACACCGTCATACTGGTCACTGAAGAATTGCAATCCCAGATATAAAATCGCTGCTGGTGAGAACAAAATGTTCCAATTGCACGAGTTTTGACGAATTAGATTACCAAAGCATATGAAAACACACATCTAATACAAGGAAAGAAACCCAAGGACTGGCATGACAGAAAATTACGAGATGAGGGGGTTGAAAGGAACTCAAGTAAGTAAATAAGACCTACTTATAATCACACAAATAAAAATAACAACAACCATAACTAATCACCGATTGGATTGTGGACCTTATGTATTGAAAAATCAAATATCCATCCGTAAATGTTGAACTTTATGGAAAAGATCGAAAGACGTTAATAGTCAAGTGGCCACGCAACTCCCCAAACTATAACCACGAGAAAAAATGAAATGACCCCAAGGGAAACAGTCAACTTTGCTCCCTTTTTCCCAAACAAAATGATCCCCGAAATAACTGAGTCCAGCTAACGACTCACATTAAAATAATTTAGCGCATTCTCATGAGGCAACCGTGCTTTCCACTTAATTAGGAGGAGTTCCTCCTCCATTCTTCTACTAATATCTTTTATCTATTATTTTTAAAAACGACAAAAATATTTTCTTATTGTGTGCTTTTGTTTACTCTGAAAGGCAAGAACTACTAGCTTAAAATATTGGAAAATTACGACATATCGCACAAGATAGCCTTGTAGCTCTATGTAATATCGCTCTATTCCTTCGGGAATACCGTTTTCCTTAATCTTTCCCTATTTGTAAACTCTATTAACATTTATCACATGAGTGCAATGTTCACCATAAGTTGTGTAGTGATCCAAATATGAAACATTAATCATATCTCTCTTATGTTTGCCCTAGTAAAAATTTCATAACTAATATTTTATATAATGTTTTGAAATTAAAAATTGCTCTTAGTAAGGCACTGTCTCACAACCGGATTGACATTATAGCTAGCACACCCTAGTCCACTAAATTATGAGAATTTTAAGCCTTAAAAATATTCGGGTATCCACCTTTGGTACCTAAGATAATTGATGCCTTTAGCTTGTTTGAGTTTAAGGTTTGAATGCAGTCATAACTTGTCCTATTTCATCGTTACGAATGTGAACTTAGGACCTTGCCACCTTTTTATAGACACATTGATATTGGTTTAAAAATTATAATTGAGAGAGCCGGTAATTTAGAAGCTCTAAAACTTGTGCTTAATCATTATTTACTAGACCGAAGCCTATCATATGAAATGTATCTCGCACAGTCTTATTCTCGCAAGCACCCTTTTAAAATGCTAATTTGCTGAAAATATTAAAAAGTTGAATGAAGAAAGTCCCGTGCTAAGCCTTAGTTGTAATCTTAAAAAAAATTCTATATGAGTTATAATAGTTCAAAAGAAATAAAGGCTTATGTTCGGGTCGGCGCATGGAAGATAGGATCCTCTCTAGTCACCGTAACTTCCACCCTTCGTCAGGTTTATGTGTTAAAGTCAAGCCTATGGTAGCGTCTACTAATTGTCTGTGCAAATTAAGTATTCTTTATAAAAACATATTTAAACCCTATTTGAGTGGCTGAGTGAATTAAAAATCAAACACTATCCCTATGTGAGGTGCTATGTTATATGTCTATGCCTGAAAAGTTATCTAATATGCAAACTCTCTAAAATCTAAATTTTCTCTTTCTCCACTTCACGACCAATGATTTTTTTTTTTCGCTTCCATTGCTTTAGGGGCAAGCAATAAGCCTAAGTGGTAGGGATTTGATAACGCCCAAATTATACATGTTTTCTATGGCGTATTTTATGTTTAATCTATCATTCCTCCTGAACTTTTTGGCAACTTAATTAAGCTGTGAATCCTATTATTTCACTTGAATACTCTATAAGACACAACTCATGAATCAATACACTTTGGGAGACAAATACTAAGAAAGAAAAGATTTTTCTAGCCAAAGTTTCAAGAATTCTGCCGCACTTGCTACATAGTGCGCCGCACTTTTCCTCTGAAAACTCAAAACCCCCCGCCGCAACATTTTTTCCCAAAGTTTGAAGAATTAAAGTCCAATAAATGCACCTACATTAACTCCTCAAAACCGCCGCACTTATTTGTAAGTGTGTCGCACTTCCAGTAAAAGTCATTAAATGCTATCGCATTAACACCCAAAGTTCGCTGCACTTTTTCCTAAGTGCGCCGCACTTTGCACCCAATCTTGCCTATAAATTAAGGATGAATTTGCATCCCTCCACACAATCATTCCTCACATTCTATCCTATTTTACACACACATACTTTCCCTCCTTTTAACCAAAACACCAAGAAATTACCTTTCCTTTGAAGAAAAAGATCTAACGTCAAGAACGAAGAAGTTTTCTATACTTAGGGTTGCTGAAATAATGAAGTTTATGTAAAGTATGCTTGTTTGATTATGAACTCTATTAGCCATGAGAAAGGCTAAATCTCTCATGACTCACCTCAGTGAAGTTACATAATGAATAATTTTGGTATGATCTTGATCCGCGATTCATCATTAACTTATGTTGCAAACCTAGTTAATATCTTATCTTATCAATTGTTTGCAGTAACAATAAGTTTATATAATCATCACGTTTTAGTCGAAAGACCCCCGTTATGATTTATTTGGTTTTTAAAAATTGTCTAAGTCTTTAACGACTGTGCTGAAAATCCACTTTTCATAAATGGATAAACAAAATAAATATGATAAAATAATAACAGGATTAATTTGAGTGACACATTAGTATAGTTCACTAAATCTAAAGTCTTAAGTTTAATCAAGATAGTTCGTAAAAACATTTTCTGACGATAATTCATTGATAAATTAAAGTCCCATCCTCAGAGGTCAAATCATTTCCAACACTTATAAATTATTCTCAACTATCCAGTAGTCCAAAATTAATTATCATGAATAAAAGAAATTATTTCAAAATTGTTAAAGTCTATATTCTTTCGATTAATCAACACTACTCCAATCCCTGTGGACGACCTGGTCTTAAACCTAAAAAGATAATAACTACGATACGTGGAAATATACTTTACACCGTGGTTTCCATATAATTGACCCCGTATTTATAGTCTTATAAATTTAAAGCTTTTAAAACACATCACCTAACAGTAATCTATGTGACAACTAGGCAATACATCTTTTTCATTAAGCTTTTTACAAATTGTCGACCCAACAAAACCATAACAACATATGTAAAGGTTGGCTGATTGCACTTACTTGTTTTGACTTACAATGAAGCTCTATGTGCCTTTCCCTTTTGACGACGCAACGCAGGTTAGATTGTTTTACAAAAACATTTTGAAGGTAAACCTCTTACAAATTTCCCCATAACCAGTTTATTCATAGTTTTTTGGGAAATTTATGTGATCCAAAGCCTCCTATGCCAAAGTTTAGAATCATTAAGTGGTTTTGCAAAGAGACAAGTTAGACCTCCTTTAGGAATAATATTCTTTAAAAACAACACTATACATATTGTTCTTTCTAGGAACTTTAAGTAAAACATGAACTTTCATCATTTAACTTGAGAGTTTATGAGATAAAACAATACATTTATGTCATAAAGAGAACCTTGATCTTTATTTGTCACACATTGAGAGACACAAAAGAGTTAAACGTTATAACTCTCTTACATAATATACATTCCTCAAAATATAAGAACTAGTTTTTGGATTTTACCATCTACCTGTGACTTATCTCCCAACCTTTTGGGTTTACCCCCTCCGAAGGCAACCTATCTTCTATCAAATTTTTTCAAAGTCAGTAGAGATAGGACATTTCCCTAACATGTGCTTGAGCAAACTACTGTCAATTACTCCATTATCTATGTAAATCCAATTGTGTATTTTGCCTTGCACATTAATAAGAAAAAATCAGTTTCTTTTTAGGGACCCAAGCCATCACTGACCTTGGATCTGCCTTGTGCATCAACATAATCAAACTTCTTTAGGGTGATTGATGCACTATTGTGTTTAGAAACATGGTCTAAAACTTTAGTCTTTGGTTTCCAAACCCAACAAGCTGAGGCCTTAACAGCATTGACATTTATTTCCCTTAACAAATATTTACATACCACTTTAGCCTAGCAAGCATAACAACTGCTTTTGGCCTAAACGTATAACATTTTATAACCTTAACAGTATTAACCCTCTGATAAAAATTTCAATATTTAAATGTATGTATATATCCCTTGTGAAATGGGCCTTTTAAACTAGTAAATTACTGTTTTTAAGAAAGAGTTTGACATTGGACTAGTACTATTCACTGTTGTTTTTGTGTACGCAGTATTAACATGTCTAGGCAAAAGTTTTTTATTTTACTTAACTGATACATAGGCACAGACTTCATTAATACTGACGATTTGGAACCATTTTCCTTTTAGGACAAGGGTGAGTCCATTCTAGAAAAATCTAGTGACCACCTTTGAGTTTAGATTTCCACAACTTGTTTTAACCATCTTTTTATTATTAAACTGTCTCTGATGGTTATACACAATCATACACAAGTGATCAAAACTACCACATAACACAGCAATCTATGTTGATCACTCACAATTACTTCCTAATCGTTTTAAGAACATCATATTATTCTTGTTTAGATGATGCCTTAGGAGTTATGATGTTTTTATCTATTTTGCTTATCATGATAAACAGATTTCCAGCAGTCTTTTCTTGCTGTTAGGTTTAACCAACTTATCAAGCAAAACTAGACTTAACTGTTTTCTTTCAATCTTATGAGCACCGAGGCACATGTTCTTAAGCCTCATCAGCAATCAAACACCCAACTCCTCAATAACTGTAGCAAACCATTATTCTTTCTAACTGCTTTAGATTTGTTTGCACTAGTCTCAACTACAGGCTTTCTTACCTGTAGCTCACTACCTATAAGGCTCATTCACAAACTTCTTCTAGAACCAAAGAATGACAAAATCAGGTTTGGAGGCATAAAGTTTCACTGTTGTAGGGACGGTTGAACACAGAACATTAAAAACCCTAACCCTTGTTTTGTCACTTATCAACTATCTGACAGTCTATTAGTTTGCTTAAGTTTGTAGATGAAATCATAAAATTTTATTAAGTAGCTGTTAGGCATCTGAATTTCATCTTTTTGATTTTGACCAGCGTTCTAACTTCCTCATAAGCACTGTAATGGCTACTTCCTTAGATCAATCTCACGTTTAAGACCATGATATCTACTCTCATAAACAGACTCAATTTTCATTATAAGACAGAAGTATGCTTCACAGACTCTAAACCTGTTTTATAAGCATAGCATTTAAATTCAATTGCCCTTATAAGTCTTTTAAAATTAAACAGTTTGTTCTTTTTCTTCTTTAAGAATTTTAAAATTTCCAAACAAAATGATGAACAGTTTAAATCATAGATACCATACGTTAGAACTTGTAGAAGTAAGCCATTAGTGGCAAATTAGTTAGAACCATTCTTCAGCTTGATCACTCCGAACAATATCCAGAACCATCGCAAGACACCAAAGCATTAGAAGTAGTTGACCTCCACTGGATCGCAACCCTTCTTGTGTCTCCCTATTCTTGTTTTCTTTGTTCCTTGGGAGCCCTGCACTCCCTATGTAAAGTGTACCCCTATTTATGGCAGTTGTAACACACCCCTTGGACTTATCAAACCCAATGGTCCTCAGATACCATTCACATAAACTCCGTTCTAGTAGTTCTTTAAGAAACTCTTTGCCCTCATATATTAGCATAAGCCCTCTGCCATCTTAAATCCATCTCTTCTAATCATCAGGGATGAATTTGTTGTAAGTCCTCATTGTTAATTATTGACTGATGGTGTGACTTGCCAAGAAGCAACAGCTGACATTCATCACTTAAGTTGTCCAATTTGTTGTTGAGTTAATACAGTTGCTCTTAGTGTAGCATTTGTAGCACACCATGAGGAGTAAATAACTGCTCCATTTTTACTGCTGGTGCTGTTTGATGGACACAAAGGCTACGTTTAGTGTGTTTGTGCTTGAGCATGATGTCCTTTGACCTGTGTTCATAGATATTCAGGTTGTTTTAAAGATCATCCCAGGCTAATGGTATCTAACTCAGGCTTGTATCCTCCACACAATGAATATGTGTTCCAATCCTGGTGACAGACTTCTTAAGAACTTCTTATTCACATCTTCTTATGAGATACTTTCACCATGAATCTCCAACTGACAGATAAGCTTTTAAAGCATCAAAGGTTTGAACTAACACCGCTCTGAGCTAGATGCTGTAAAAATTTCTTCATGCTGCTTTATGAAGATTTCCCTGAGTCATTTTAGTAGCACAGCATTCTCGTCCACACCTCTTCTCAACAGCCAGCAGCAAGACTTGGCATCTTTTATGCTTAAACTTCAATTGATGATAATTAGTGAAGCTATCAATAAAGTGCTTATGTGCCTTCAACTCTAACCTCCTTTGTGGCCTTTTACTTCAACAGTTGTAGGAACAATTGTAGTCTCAACACCTTCAACAACTTTTGTTATTGGAGGTGCATTACCATTCTCTATGACTTCCCATAGAGAATAATCAATCATCTGGATGTACTGTTCCATCCTCATCCTCCAAAGCTCATACTCACCTGGTTTGAGCATAGGCACTTTTGATGCAGCCACCATATGTGCTAGTATTCCCCTTAGATCTATCCTACTTTGTAACAAAGAGATCTTGTATTCAAACAGGTTCTTCTTATTTAAAGCTTCTCAACAAGCTCTGATACCACTTGTTGATCCCACTTGAGTAGATCTTGAATTCCTTAGCTTGTGTAAGGTTTAGTTATGCAAGATAAATCCTACACAACTATGATAGAAACTTTGTAAAATATATCAAAGATTATGCGGAATCTAATCTTTGATCAATAAGAAGAATATGCAATAGAACATTAATTCTAATGAACACGCAGATTAACAAACAAAGCTTCAATATATTAATACGAATACTCTAACTATTATTGAGGTTACAAAAACCATAAAGCTATAACGAAAACAAATACAAAAGATTTCTAGATCTCAAACTCTATGCCCTAGGACCTCCTTTTATA
The DNA here is from genome assembly GCA_026074375.1 of Tanacetum coccineum. Taxonomy (NCBI): domain Eukaryota; kingdom Viridiplantae; phylum Streptophyta; class Magnoliopsida; order Asterales; family Asteraceae; genus Tanacetum; species Tanacetum coccineum. Next base: position 36,259 of record BQNB010054357.1, read on the forward strand.
CACCAAGGAGTCCTAGTCGATTTATAATATATTCCTAAAATTTAGAATATTCTCTATGATATATTCTATAAATAACTAATACTTATCACGTAAGTTACCTTGATCTCCAATCAATCTTTATCCTTTCTTCTGTCTTTATCCATTCTCTGACAGTAAAAACTCTTTCAGTAGTCTTAATCTTTGAGCAGCTGTAACTTTATACCAGCAACATTAACTTAGTACCATCAGTAGTAACTTATACACCAGCATCATTAACTGTGTACAAGCAGTGGTAACTACTTAGAATATTTTCTTCAATCTTCACCAGTAGTACTAACTTTACTCTAGCAGTACTAACATATACTAGCAGTAGTAACTGTGAACTACCAGTACTAACTTTATACTAGCAGCACTAACTACTTAGCATATTTTTCATTAAAGTTAATGAACAACACTAATTTTACCTTAGCAGCAGTAATACAAACCTTAGCAGCAGTAACTTCAAGATCATCAAGAAGTCTTTTAATCCCAGTAAGAAAAATTTCTCTTAACATTCATACAAAACATAGAGATCAACCACTATCATCAAATCAAACGATTATCACACCATTTTTTCATTTTTTTAGAAATTTGAAAGCATATGTTTTTTATGTCCCAAAACTAGCTATCCTATAGCTAGAACTGGCTACGCCGTAGTTAACCGTCAGGAAGAAATTTTATTACAAATAAACAAAAGAAACAACACACAAATTACACAATCAACATGCAAGCATTTAAATTAAAAATAGAGGTTCAAGCAAGCATAAGTTGTAGAAAATCAGAAAGAGTGTTGATAATTAAAGAGATCTCAATGATTATCCCTAGTAGGAATTGTTTAGGAATTTTAGTTTTAGTGATTGACAATCTATATCGATTTCACAAGTCACGTAATAGTTTAGACAATATTTCAAAAAAGTGCTGCCACTGTAGCGCCACATCAGCATTAACATTTCAACATCAACACACCAAAATACCTCTCTAATCATAACAACCCATAACACCACTTTTAGGGAACCATTATTTTTTTACATTTCATTTTTTTCAAACAAATTATTTTTTCATATATTAAAAAATAATTACTTTATAAATTATAAATTCAATATTTTATAAAAATTTAAACAAATTAATATATAAAAAGAATAAAAAAAGCCCACTTAAAAAAAATCGCACTCTTTTATAAAAAAACCAAAAAAAGACCATTTAAACCCTAATATACCTTTCGTCTTCTTCCTTGCAGGTGCAAAAAACACACACACACACTTCACACACACACTGTAAACACAGACACTATAAACACACACACACAAGCCATTTAAATCGAAAATAAAGAAAAAGAAAAAGAAAACGAAACTAACACACGTTGGTGTGCCCACGCCACCACCAACGTCGTTTCAATCTTTCACTTTCTGGTACTATAACGCCGGGCAACGTCGGTCCACCTCAGCATAACGTCGGGTGGGGCGTTATGGTATCGTGCCCTCTTAGAGGTCATTTTCTTATATCTTGTGCTATTGTACTATTAAGGGCATGCTTGGTGAGGGGTTTTGGGCTATAAGGAATGGGTAAGATAATAAGTAAAGGAGGTTGGTTGAGTATAATGCAATCACCCATTACCCAATAGTGGCTATTGGGCCATTACCCAGTAAATCGGGAGGATTGATTTTCATTACTCACTAAATTACCCGCCAAATAAAAGCGCCAAATTAACACCCCACGTTCTGCACTTCTTTTATACAGTTTCACTCTTCTAATCCAAATCACATAACCAGTTCTTTTTATTTTCCCACTATGATCGGTCTCTCCATCCAACCATAAAGATCGATTCTTAGCAACAAGGAAACTCCATTCAAGGTATGATTTATTCCCTTTACTGTAGTCCTTATCGTGATTCTTGTTTTTATATGTGTTCATTCAAAAATATAAATCTTTGACAATCAATGTATAAATATGTGCTTAATCTATGTATAACTTATCTTGTTAACAGTAATTTTTTTCGCTTTTAATGTTCCCAATTTTGCTATCAAGTCATAATATTTTATAGTCTTATGAGTCGTGTGGGCAAGAGTACTGCCAGTAATATGTTGATTAGTTGAAATACGCAAGTTCATATTTTTTGTATCTAGCTATGTATGGTGCTAAATGAGTTTGGTATTCTGCAAATTGACATGTTTACATTTTATCATGTTTCCATTACATAACTATTGTTTTCTATACTAATTTGGAATAATGATACTACAACTTGTTTTGTGTAGACTTGTGAATTGATCATTTTTTACTAATGATAATGGTAGTTCAAATATGATTTTGTAGATCAGAATGGCTCGCCCTCCTGTTAACAACAACAGAAAACGAAAATTAAGGCAACTTTTGTTGATTCAGCAAATAGCGACCGCATTGATGATTTTAACATATTCTTTTTACTACTTTGTTATGTGTTTATACCTTCGAACTAAGATTCGTGAAATCAAAACAAAGGAAGAAAAAAGAATTGAGCGAATGCAATGGATGTTTAGGTTGACAATGGAAAGTGATGCAGTTTGTATTAGTGAACTTCGTATGGATAGAGCAACCTTTAGGATGTTGTGTCAAATGGTAAGCGATATTGGAGGTTTAAAGCCTACTAGAAACACATCAATAGAAGAGGTAGTAGCAATGTTCTTATATACTTTGGCTCACCACAAAAAAAGTAGAACAATAGGTCATCTCTTTTTTCGTAGTAGAGAAACAGTCAGTCGGCAATTCCATCAGGTTCTCAAAGCAATACTCAAATTGCATCATGTATTGTTAAAGAAACCAGAGCCTATATCACAAGATTGTCAAGATGAAAGGTGGAAATGTTTTCAGGTATAATAAAATTATAGTTCCACTAGTAGATGAATTAAGGATGATATTAAGAAATAATCTTTCTGATTATGTCTCAAAACTAATTTGTAGGGTTGTTTAGGAGCTTTAGATGGAACCTTAATCAAAGTTACACCTCCTAGTGATGAGAAGTCACGATATCGCACAAGAAAGGGTTGTATTTCTACTAATGTATTAGGTGTTTGTTGCCCGAACATGCAATTTATATATGTTTTACCCGGTTGGGAAGGTTCAGCACATGACGGTCGTGTGCTTCGAGATGCAATCTCAAGGCATCAAGGTCTTAGAGTCCCTCGTGGTAATTATTATTTGGTTGACGCCGGTTATTGCAATGCCAATGGATTTCTTGCTCCATATCGAGGACAACGATATCACTTAAAAGAGTTTGATGGCCACCGACCAGAGACCGCTCAGGAGTACTTTAACATGAAACATTCGAAAGC
>BQNB010054358.1:0-28326 GCA_026074375.1 Tanacetum coccineum
TTATTATGCATTTGACTATCTGTTGAGGATGTATTGACTGGAGTAGACATGATGAATGAATGGTTATGAATTATAAAGTATGATAGTTGTTGGATCTTAAGTGGATATGATGTGATTGATGTTGTGGTTTTGAATACAATAGTCGTTCACGGGATTTTACAAGTCTATGATTAGAACCGATAAAATTTAGCGGAATTTTACAAAATCAATAGAAAACCGTGAATGATTGATTGTTTGTTGTTTTTGATTAATTGTCCTTGTAGTCCGAATTAAAGTCCAGAGTCCTTGTAATTAGTCCTTGAAGTTTGTTTGTATTGATGTTATGTTTTGATTAGACAATGATTAATAGATTCCCAAATTCGATCAAATTCCCAAATTAGATTTTCAAAACAAGGGTTTTCAATGGACAAAACGCAGTGTCTTTAGTCAAAACGCAGAGCTGTTTCTTAGACAAAACGCAGTTCAACCTTTTGAGACAAAACACAACCAAGAAATGAAATGGACAGAGTCTCCCCTAGGCAAAACGCAATAAGGGTCTTCAATCAGGCAAAACGCAATACCCAAAACGCAGAGACAAAACGCAATAACCAAAATGCAGAGGCAAAACGCAATAACCAAAACGCAGAGGCAAAACGCAATAACCAAAATGCAGAGGCAAAATGCAAAGGCAAAAAGCAGAACCAAAACGCAATAACAAAACGCAGAGGCAAAATGCAGAACCAAAACGCAATAACCAAAACGCAGAGGCAAAACGCAATCAAGAACACCCCTTCAGTTAGTTAAAGTGCAGCCAAGAAAAAATCATCAAACTTTCTTGAAAGCTACGAAATGATGTTAAAACCACCTAGTAATGATGCAAGGGATAGATCTAAGCCCGAAAGTACAAATCTTTAACACATTTAACCACAAACAAATATCAAACTTTGATTTTTTTTCTTGCTATTTTTCGAGCAAAATAAGCCACGAATTTGAGCTTATTTAACCACAATAATCAACCACGAATCCACACATAGCTCTGATGCCAATTGTAGGATCCCGTATAACACTTTCACTTCATATACCACACGAATCTAGATTAATAAAAGAGAGAGTGGGAAGATTTCTAGAGAGAGGTTAGAGAGAAAAGAGAAAAAAGAAAAGAGAAAAGAGAAAATTAAAATATTATAAATGAAATCCACTTTTTTTTCCTTGGTGGAAAAGTTACTTATATACCCCGACACATTAAGTGACGTTCGGGATATTTGACTAGGACCCGGGCTCGAGTTTTGCTTGGGATTAAACCCGAAACATATACAATATTAGATTTTTTATTACAACGTTAACTAATTGATTGACCGAGACTTAAATACATAATGAACGAACTTCATGTTCGACTCAATATTTTGAGGCTAACATAATGGATATGGCTACTTTGATCTTTATTTACTGTGTTGTGGTTGCTTATATGATTGCCTAATTGTTCACTCGCTTGATTGTTGCTAATATGATAATTTGATTATTCCTGCAAGTTATAATTATACCAACGGTATGATTACTTACTCTTACTTTTCTTGTGCCGTGATAGAATCATGCCTCATAAGCAAATGTCGCAAACTGTCATTGCCAAATTAGTTGCCGATAAAGTAGCTAAAGCTTTGGCTGCCGACCGTACCACCAGGAACACTACGGGTGCTGGAGGACCTGGCAACGTTGAAGGTGCAGGTAATGCAGAAGGTCCTGAAAGAGCACAACCGGCCAAGGATTGTACTTTTTCAAGTTTCATGAAATGTGGTCCCACTCAATTCCATGGTAAAGAAGGAGCTATTAAACTTTACCATTGGTTTGAAAAGATTGAATGTACTTTTAGGATCAGTGAATGTGCTGAGAGAAACAAAGTCAAGTTTGCTGCTGCTACCTTTCAAGGTAGAGCTTTAACCTGGTGGAACACCCAAGTCGCCACCCTCGGTTTAGCAGTGGCGAACATAAAATCTTAGGACGATTTGAAAAAGATGATGTTAGAAGAGTTATGTCCTAAAGAAGAAATATCGAGAATGGAGGATGAATTGAGGTATTTGAGGTTAAAGGACCATGATATAGCTGCTTATACCAACCGATTCAACGAATTGGTCTTACTATGTCCCGATGTTGTTCCAACTACCAAAAAGAAAATTAGTCAATATATCAAAGGGTTGCCATCATACATCCAGGGTGAGACCTATTCCTCTAAGCCAACTACCTTAAATGAAGCTGTAAGGATGGCACATGGTCTTATGGAGCATAAAATTCAGGGTTGGAATGAAAGAAATGCTGAGCAAAACAAGAGGAAATGGGAAGGTGGAAATCAAGGAAATAATCAAGGTAACCGCAATAACAACCGAGGAAATTACCATGACAACCGTCGTCACAATTAAAACAATAATCGAAGAAATGGTGGTGCTAGGGCCATGACCCAAGCTCAAAATGATCATATGGGTCAGGGAGGAAACGCCCCAAAGTGCAATAGGTGCAACATGTTCTATTTTGGAAATTGCCCGGTGAAATGTAATAAATGTGGTAAGAGGGGACATTTTGCAAGGGACTGTCATGGAAAGGGGGTAGCCACTGGTGCTAATGCTGAGCCGATTAGGGCTTGTTTCAAGTGTGGAGACCCGAATCACCTCGCTAATAGTGATTTGTGTCCCGAAAGGAAGAAGCAAGGTGGTAGGAATGCAAGTGGCCATGTGTATGCCTTGAAAGATGCCGATCAAGCCCAAGGCCCAAACGTGGTGACCGGTACGTTTCTACTCAATAATCATTATTTTAGCATGTTGTTTGATTCGGGGTCGGACAAGAGTTTCATAAATGCTAGTCTCACCCATTTATTTGATATCGAACCGGAAAGAATAAATACTAGTTATGAGGTCGAGTTAGCCGACGGGAGGATTGTTAGTACGAATACCGTATTAAAGGGGTGCACATTAAATCTAGTTAACCATCTATTTAAAATTGATGTAATGCCTATAGAACTTGGCACTTTTGATGTCATAATTGGTATGGATTGGTTAGTTGCACTTGATGCCGTCATCGTCTGTGGTAAGAAGGAAGTGCACATTCCGATTAAGAATCAAACGTTAGTGGTCAAGGGTGATAGCCATTCTTCCCGATTAAAAGTGATATCCTGTATTAAGGAAAGAAAATACATCGAAAGAGGATGTCATATATTCTTAGCTCACGTAACCGAAAAGGGGAAGTCTGAGAAGCGTCTCGAAGATGTACCAGTAATTCGTGATTTTCTAGATGTATTTCCTGATGACTTGTCGGGGCTTCCTCCGCCTCGACAAGTTGAATTCAAAATTGATCTCGGGCCGGGTGCTGCTCCTGTTTCCCCTGCACCTTATCGCTTGGCTCCGTCAGAAATGAAGGAATTGTCTGAACAATTGAAAGAACTGTTTGATAAAGGATTCATTCGCCCGAGCTCATCACCCTGGGGAGCCTCAGTATTGTTCATAAAGAAAAAGGATGGGTCATTTCGTATGTGTATCGATTACCACGAACTAAACAAGCTGACGGTCAAAAACCGCTATCCTCTCCTGAGAATTGACTATTTATTCGATCAACTTCAAGGTTCAAGTGTATATTCAAAAATTGATTTACGTTTGAGGTATCATCAACTTCGCGTTCGAGAAGAGGATATCCCCATCACTGCTTTTTAAATGAGGTATGGTCACTATAAATTCCAAGTAATGCCGTTTGGTCTAACCAATGCACCGTCGGTGTTCATGGATTTGATGAATCGTGTCTGTAAGCCGTATCTTGATAAATTCGTAATCATATTCATCGATGGTATTCTCATCTACTCCAAGAGCAAGGAAGAACATGGTGAGCATCTAAAGATCATTTTGGACATACTCAAGAAAGAGAAATTGTATACCAAATTCTCGAAATGTGATTTCTGGTTGGAGTCCGTCCAATTCCGTGGCCATGTTATCAACAGTGAAGGCGTTCATGTTGATCCCGCAAAAAATGAAGCTATCAAAAAGGCCTGCCCCGACGTCACCAACCGAGGTGAGGCAATTTATGGGATTAGCCGGTTATTATAGAAGATTTATCGAAGGAATTTCTTTGATCGCCAAACCGCTTACCAAACTTACTCAAAAGAATAAGAAATTCGAGTGGGGTGCGGATGAGGATGAAGCGTTCCAAAAGCTTAAACAAGACCTATGTACTGATCCAATTCTAGCTTTGCCTGAAGGTCCTGATGATTTTGTTGTTTATTGTGACGCCTCGCTCAAGGGTTATGGTGTGGTATTAATGCAACGGGATAAGGTGATTGCCTATGCTTCCCGACAATTGAAAACTCATGAAGAAAACTACACTACTCATGATCTTGTATTGGGTGCTATGGTTTTTACTTTTAGACTATGAAGACATTACCTTTACGGTACAAAATGTGTTGTGTACACCGATCACAAGAGTCTACAATATATTCTGGATCAAAAAGAGCTAAATATGAGACAACGACGATGGATTAAACTATTAAGTGATTATGATTGTGAAATTCGTTACCATCCTGGCAAGGCCAATGTGGTAGCCGATGCTCTTAGCAGGAAGGTTCGAGACAAGCCCTTGAGGGTTTGATCTTTGGTGATGTCTACATACACCGACCTGTCCGAAAGAATACTCAAGGCCCAATTGGAAGCTATGAAACAAGAAAATTTCAAAGCGGAAAATCTAGGCCGATTGTTGAAGCCTATCTTCGAGATCTACTCCAATGGGATTCGGTATTTTAAAAATCGTGTGTGGTTGCCATTGTTTGGCGGACTAAGGAACTTGATTATGCATGAATCTCATAAGTCAAAATATTCTATTCATCCAGGTTCTGACAAAATATACCAAGACATAAAGAAGTTATATTAGTGGCCGAATATGAAAGCCGACATTGCCACATATGTTAGTAAATGCCTAACATGCGCTAAGGTCAAAGCCGAGCATCAACGACCGTCAGGGCTCCTCCAGCAACCTGAAATTCCTGAATGGAAATGGGAACATATTACTATGGATTTTGTTACGGGTCTTCCAAGAACGTCTAGTGGTTACGATTCTATTTGGGTAATTGTCGATCGGTTGACTAAATCGGCTTACTTTTTGTCGATGAAGAAAACCAATAGTATGGGAAAACTCACCCGACTGTATCTGAAGGAAGTTATCTGTAGGCATGGTGTACCATTGTCGATTATTTCGGACTGCGATAGCCGATTTGCGTCCGGCTTTTGGAGGTCCCTTCAAAATGCTTTAGGGACGAACTTAAGAATGAGCACGACATACCACCCAGAAACAGATAGTCAAAGTGAGAGAACAATCCAAACTCTTAAAGATATGTTGCGTGCCTGCGTAATTGATTTTGGTGGAAGTTAGGATCGACACTTGCCTCTGGTTGAGTTCTCTTATAACAACAGTTACCATGCTAGCATCAAAGCGGCACCGTTTGAAGCACTCTACGGGCGAAAGTGTAGATCGCCTGTTTGTTGGAGTGAAGATGGGAATAGCCAACTAACTGGGCCCGAGTTAATTCGTGAAACCATGGAGAAGATCATTCAAATTAAGAACCGTTTGCTCACTGCCAGAAGTCGACAAAAGAGTTATGTGGATGTGAGACGAAAGCCAATGGAGTTTGATGTGGGTGATATGGTTATGCTCAAGGTTTCGCCTTGGAAGGGCGTAATTCGTTTTGGTAAACGGGGAAAGTTGAGTCCACGATATGTGGGACCATTCAAGATCATTGAAAGAATTGGTCTTGTAGCTTACTGATTAGAGCTACCGGAAAAACTCCGTGGCATTCATAATACGTTTCATGTTTCAAATCTCAAGAAGTGCCTTGCGGATGAGAACCTAGTTATTCCACTCGAAGAAATTCACCTGGATGATAAATTGCACTTCATCGAAGAACCCATGGAAATTATGGATCGTGAAGTAAAGCGGCTTAAGCAAAGCCGCATCCCTATTGTTAAGGTTTGTTGGAACTCACGGAGAGGTCCAGAATTTACATGCGAAAGGGAAGACTTTTTCATGAGGAAGTATCCGCATCTATTCCTGAGCAAGAAGCAAGGGCATGGCGATAATTGAGCGACGGAACGTTGCTCTCGTAAGGATAGGAGGATGTAAACTCCCGTATAAAAAGGTCACTACTTATTTTAACTCCTACATTAATTTTATAAATTTAAATTTTCAAAAATTTGGTTGAAATCGAAATTTTTAGATTTTGGCGAGTTTCGGACCGTAAGTCACCTGTTATCGATCGAGAAGCTAATGGGCGCTTAATTATAGCCTTGGAAATTTCATTTGAGGTATTTTAGTTGGAAATAGTATATCCGATCTATTTCGGGTGTGACGTGTTTAAATTTACGTTTTTTGCAAAATTTGAGTGTTAGACTAGCTTTCGGGCCAAACTACTATAAGTTATTAAAAAATTGGTAAAAACAAAATCCATATTTAGCCATGAGAGCTAAATTTATTCCATTTTTATTATTTTCCATCTTTTATTTGTGTTTAGCCAAAATTACGTCGAAGAAATCATGATTTTTAATCAAATAACGAGTTAAATAGGTTATCGGGCTCGAAAACTAAGTAATATAACAAAATAGCAAACAAAAGCCCAACCAAGTCCACTCCTACATAGGGGGGCCGGTTATAAGCAAAACCAACACACACTTAATAAAAAATTTTAGCTATAAACCCATGATCCAAGCCCAAGTCCAAGCCTAATCTCCCCCTTTTCTTTTCTTTATAAGCCGAGCAAAGACACACACAGATACATACAACAGTTAAAAAAAACCATTTGAATTCCTCTCTTTTCTTTTTCCTGTTGTTCGACAGCCCCCAAGAAAAACCACCACCATCATCTTCTAATCTCCACCAAATCCCTTCCTTCTTATCCAAAAACCCTTATAAATTAACCCTAGTCATTCCTCATAAACTCTAAACAAACATGCATCAAGTTTTCAAGATTCATGATTTCTAGAAAAATAAATTATCTTCAAGATTATTGATTTTGTTGTGGAAAAAAAGGGGCTTCTAGGGTTTCATTATAGTGAGTATTGAAGGTTTTTATGTTCAAGAAAGTTAGGGTTTGAGTTGTTTGAGCTTTGTGAGTTTTGGATAAGACAAGAAAAGAAGGATGAAGAAAAGATTTTGATTTCTTTGTTGGTTTTATTGAGTTAGTAAGCGATTTTAAAACTCTTTTTGTGTTTGATTTAATTTTTGTTTAGTGCATTTGCTTGATTTTTACTCTTTACAAGCATGCATGTTCTTAATCTTATGATATTTGATTTGATCTAAAAATTTATGTTATGAAGTATGGGATATGTTTAGGAGAGGTGTAGTAGCATTGCATGAGGGTTGATTGTGTTTTGGATGAGTTTACAATAGGTTTGAATGGATTTTATTGGGACTGTTTTAAAACAGTAGCAGAAACGTATGTTTTCTCAAATATTTTTGGCTTGGATCCTATGATTAAATTATATTGTTGAATAGATATAGGTCTTAGCATCATGTGATAGTTGGATGCTCAACCAATTCCTCCGGATGAAGAAGTTATGGTCAAAATACGAAAATAGGTCAAGTCTGGACCTTTGATTAGAAAAGGTGTTAAACTCCAGGTTTTTCAACTAAAGGTTTGAGTTTTAAAGCATGGGTCAGTTCTAGACATCTTAGGTAAGCTATAGCATTTGGCCTCACGTCCATTGCTATTATAGATTAGGACTTATGGTCTTTTCCGTAAGAAGTAGAAATTCAGTCAACTTTCTGTTTTGACTTACGGTTAGTAAAAATCCATTTCCCGTGGATTGGTAAATGATTGGATTGATTGGCTTAAATTTTTGAAAACTAGACTTCAAGTTCTTTCCAAGGGTGAAATCCATGTGTTTGTACCATTTAAAGATTAGGATATACAAGTCCATGAACATGAGTCAATTCCAGAATTTCAGTTTTTACGTCTTGGTTAAAAATTATAAATGTGTAAATAACCATATCTAAAATTTGAATTAGATGGCAAAACTTGGTAGATGTTTAAACACATATAAGATCAGGTCACACTCCAATTGGGGAGTAAAAATACCTTAGTAAAGTCTAGGTGCAATGTGGTGCATATCTTAAGAACATATCCCATACTCTTGAAACTATTCTTACGTATTGTTTTTACTTATATACCATACTAAGTCGCGTCACATCCTATAGGTTGTCGGTGATTGTTGGTGACCTCTCTCGATTCATATATTCAGCTTATCGATCCTCATCGCTTATTCGACGTACGGTGAGTTCATAGCCTCGCTTTTCAAATATCTTTCTTAAACCCCGCGAGGGAGATGCATGCTAGTTTTATAAAACAAACACAAGTAGGTTTTTCTTATATGCTTGGACCCGTATGTGAAGATTTTGTTTCTTGAGTAGATTTCGTCATAAGACCCCAATCGTAAGCCGTTAACTACCTGTGATGGGTAGCCGCTCAAACAATTAATAGCGCTATGGGCTTGACGGTTTTTGGGGGTTTGGATCCGAATAGTGAGCACTCCCAATGTACGGACACATTGTATGGAGATTTGTAGTAGGTATATGATCAAATACCTAACCCGGGGGCATTCATTGAATTATCATTATTATTATTTGTATATGGAATTTCGTCGATGGGATCGGTATGCAACTGTTGGTTATTAGCTTGTCTGGCTCACAAGTCTATATGATGCTTATGAATATTATAATGCTTGTGTTTAACTTTTTATCACTTATAAAACCTATGAATTCACTTAACGTTTCGTTGACTTTTTATCATGTTTCATCTCAGGTAATTGAAGTTCGGAGGCTTGGAGGCAATTAAAAGGAGGAGTTGCGCTAGTTTTTGTTTATTAAATATTAAAAATTAACTCATTTTCTAAAAAACAAGTTTGGTTGTAATGGATAACTTTTTATGTTTCTTCTGGGTAACGTTCATGGGACATCTTGTTGAAACTTAAATTAGTAATATGACGCATGTTGATTTTAAAACGTCTCTTTTTGAGTCGTTCTTTATATTCTTGTGATTATTGTGCTATGAATTTAACACCCAATATTGGTTCCGCTGCGAGTAAATTTGGGGGTGTTAAATTAGATATGATTGGAATGTAGTTACGAGTGTTTTGGTGATCTAATCCAGTGATGCGAGGCATTATTACCTAAAATAAGAATAATTTCATGTTTTATTATTATGAACTCATAATTTTAACATGAACTTGTGCCTAGTGTGTGCCTTATTATAACAAATGTGGAGTTGCGATTAACTCGACTCTAAAATAAAAATCTATGAGTTAACCCAAACGCTCCTTAATTTAATTTTGCTCATCTAAACATATCGAAAAATACATATGAATTATGTACTTCGAATTTTGTTCATGAGATCATCATGCATGTATGCAAAAACGTTTTTAGGTTGTATTAACAATGCATAAAAATATTTTTATGGTGTTCCTAACGTGAGTAATTTTGAAATAAAATTGGGGTTTTGTGTGAAAGCAATTTTTAACAAACACACTTCAATTATGCAAATCCTATGTCTACGGGAACCATATTAGTCATACATTGTGTTATTATAGTCCTAATTGCACATAAACAAAAGAAAAACAAAAAATTCCCAATTTTGAATTTTTGTTCAACATGAATCCTAAACATAAATTTGAAAGAAAATAGACGAAATGACTTACAATTAATGATCTTTGTGATGTTAGAAATGATTATTAGTGTTGATTTGATCTTCAATTAGTGTTATGGTGGTTGATTTTATGATTTGAGGGTTTTGGGTTCGTGTTTCGTCAATGGCTGCAGAGAGGGAGTGTTTGTTTTTGTGTTTTACAAAATGAGGGTGACAGACATAAGCGTCTTTTGGTGGTGGTCCCATATCAATCAGGGGGCCGCCTGATTAAATCAAGGGGCCGCCCTAGATATGGGGGCCGCCATCAGCAGATGGTTTTTGACTCGCATTTTGACAAAAAATTTATGAAAGGAGTGACGTTTTAATTTGCATTTCGCGAATTAAAAATGCTTAAAGTACTTCGGATGAAGTAATTAAGTTGTCATGACACGGAATGGAACACGGACTAGAATCAAGACAAAAGAAAAGAAGGACGATTTATGGAATGTGTTCCATCATTCCTAAACCAAGATGTAAATAGTTAAACGATTCACGTTTAAGGGGTTTAGTGTGAATGTCGGCAATATTGTCGACGGACGACACTTTTTCGATAGAGATATGTCCTTTTTGGACATTATCACAAAGAAAGTGGTGACGGATTTCTATGTGTTTAGTTCGTGAGTGTTGCATCGGGTTTTTGCTAAGGTCAATCGCGCCTTTATTGTCACACATGATCTGGACATCGTCGAGTCGAATGTCGTAGTCGATAAGAGCTTGTTTCATCCATAGTGCTTGTTGACATGCCTTTCCGGCACTTACGTATTTGGCTTCGGTAGTGGATATAGCAAAAGCGGTTTGTTTCTTCAAGAACCAAGATGTCAAACAACATCCCACGAACGTACAAATACCGCTAGTGCTCTTTCTGTCCACATAATCTCCCGCATGATCAGAGTCGGCATATACTACGGTTCTATGCCGGTCCCCTTAGGATACCATAATCCTAAGTGTTATACCCGATAAACCATAAGGACAAAAAATGTAGTTAACTCTTTAAAATATGAGATATGAAAAATATCTCATAAAATATCATAACATGTTCATTGTATAGGGGATGATCATCATCAAAACATGACATAAGAGAATCTTATATATAATAAACTACAAAAGAAAACAACTTAAGATAACGGTCCTTATAAATTTACTAGTCCATTATATAAAAAAAACATCAGTTCTTCCGTCCTCTATATCTTACATTTTCTTCATAATATGAAAAATATGTGTACACAATCTTCTTCTTGCACGACTTCAGCTTTACAAACCGATGCTACCCATAATAGAAGAAAATTTGACAAGTTCATCCGTTACGAACTCAAGATTATGCGAAATAAAAAGTGATAGGTAGTGATTGATAATAATGAATGGTTTATTTCTTTCTTGTAAATTACCTACCTGAATTACAAGAAGAGTTCTTTGTTTTTTTCTCCTTTTCCATCTTTTAACATCTCCTATTTAAATAAGAAAATCCTACGTACTTTTCTCATGCTTATGCATGCCTTTAGGAATAAGTTACCAAGTCACTAGCCAAGACTTTAGGTGACTTGAAACTGCTTGTGTTATCCTTTTTCTTCTTTTTTTACTCCGGATCAATTGTCCCTTAATTTCTCTTAGACCATGCATATGCAATCTAGGCTAAGGTTAAACCCCAAATTAAGAAGATTAAGAGAATGAAGACTACTGATTCGACCATCTACCAGCATGAAGTGATCAAGAATTATCCTGAAAACATTGTGTATGATACGCCCACGGTTTGGATAATTATCATAGTTATTTATGTTTAGGATATGTGTTGAGTCGTATTAGGAAAGTCAATAATTTGTGTTAGGAAAATTGTATCTCTCAATCTTCTCTCTATTTTCTGACGGAGCCAGCACACGCTTGAAGTGGTGCCCTATCCCGATACAACCCTAAACCGGGTCGTATTAATTGGTGCTTTCATTGAGAGCTCTCGTTGAGAGAGCTTCCGATTTAAAGATAAAAAAAGTTACTGTTCATCGAGGGTACTGTTCATCGAGTACTGTTCAGCGATCACTATTCACCGATCACTGTTCACCGATTTACTGTTCATCGATCACTATTCACCGAAAGTTACTTCAGTAAAAAAATTTAGGGTTCTAAAAAAAATTACTATTTTTTCATTGCACTCATGGATGTTCCCGAAGTTTTCAAGGGACGATCCGGAGAGATGGATCTTTGTCATCACGGAGTACTTTTCATTGCTAACACGCCCGCTGATCAGTGTTTGCGGATTGTGGGTTTTAATTTGGAAGGCGTGGCGGCGGAATGGTTTGATTACCACTTGGGATAGGTTTGTGGAAAGTGTTAAAAACCGTTTTGGCCGTCAAAATATGAAGACCCACAAGGGGCTTTGTCGAAGCTGTTGCAACTAGGGACGGTCGAGGATTACCAACGGGAATTTGAAAAACTGATGAATAGGGTTACGGGTATACCGGACTCTTTGCTCATCTCCTTCTTTATTTCTGGGCTTAAACTGCACTTGCAGCGGGAATTTTTAGCATCAAAACCTCTTACCTTGGGCTATGTGTTTTTGTTGGCTCGTATGATGGAGGCCCGTTTGGAGGACAATCGGTCCACCACAACCATCGCCAAGCCAAATGACCTGGTACAGGTTCAACATCTTGAGGAAACAACTTTTCATAAGTCGAACAAGGTGAAAGAAACAGAGGCTCATGTTGAGGCAACTGTGCATAAAGAGAAGGCAACCACAGAGAAAGAGGAGACCATTAAAGAGACAGCAGATACCCTTACATCATTGCAAAGTGAAGTAGCTTCACTTGAGGCCAAAGGGTCCTTAGATGCTAATGAAGAGATCAAAAAAGATCATACACTAGTTCATGAGTTGGAGAAGCAGGTGAAGAAACTTCCAATGGAGTTACAATTAAAGAACAACGTTAGGGGGGCTTTAGAAACCAAGGATTTAAAGAAGTTGATGATTGATCTAAACCCGACGCTTCATGATCTTCAAGAAGTTAAAACCAAGTGTGCTCTAAAAATTGATGATGAGGAATTTAAGAAGGCTAAGTCCGAAGCGACCAGAAAGATCAGAAAACTAGCAAAGGTTTATGATGCTTGGCTACCACCTTGGCTCGTATCTCGTTTAGTTGTTTATCAGCCTTATGTGAAGAACCATTGGAAAGAATTTATGTTTCTTCAAGGAAGAATATGGGATCCCGGAATCAAGATATATTTTAGATATCACCTTGAGGACAAGGTGGTTGTGAAGAAGTGGGGAATGATACGCCCATGGTTTGGATAACTATCATAATTATTTATGTTTAGGATATGTGTTGAGTCGTATTAGGAAAGTCAATAACTTGTGTTAGAAAAGTGTTAAGTCAATGTTTATCTTGTAGTTGGCTTATGATCCAAGCCATGTCTTTTATTCGGTATATATACCGAATCATTCTTCATTATTCAATCAATCAAATTAAAGATCAAAATATCTTTCAATCTTCTCTCTATTTTTTGACGGAGCCAGCACATGCTTGAAGTAGTGCCTTATCCCGATACAACCCCAAAACGGGTTGTATCAGTGTAACATTGAAAGACATGGATATCATGTATGTATGAAAAAAATAATTCAAATGTTAGTCATGGATGAGTGTTGAGGGGAGAAAGGTTAGTGTGTGATAAATATCAAAATTTGATTGTTTGTTGCCAACATTGTAGTATATCGCATGTGCTAAGTGACGAATTATGATGTGTGACAAGATTGACGAAACTCGGGCAATAGTTACTCAAACACCATAGCAAGTGGATGACAAATATTATCATGTCACAGCCATCGCGAAAATTCGCCAATGTATCGTAGAATTTCATGGGTTTTATCGATTATATTATGAGTTTTTGAAATACAATTCGAAACCATGTCGAAATCAATCACAAATTAAAAAGGAAAGTATTTTGGATTAAATGTTATACTTTTAATAGCTCTAAGGTATGGGGGCACACCATAAAATGCAATAAATGAACATTAAGTTTTCTTTTAAATCAAAAAATCATTAAAAAGACATCAATTAAACTTTAAAATTACTTTAATTAAATATAAAAATATTAATTAACTTAAACTTTTCATATATAAAGAGCTAAACATGTGCCCACTGAGTATATATTAGCAAAATCAAAAGTTTTTTTACGGAAGTTTTGTAAAAAAAACATAGAAAGTCGAATGGTGCACTTTTGAGACTCTTGCCCCCGATAGAGTGTAACTGTTTGGCACTAGCTTTTTGAGAGCTTTTTAGAAGCTATTAACTTTTTATTTTGAAAAAAAATCTCTCTCACTACAAATAACTTTGTTTGGTATGAATAATTAGAGCTTTTAATTTGGTAAAACATCTCCTGTTTTAACAGCTCAAGAAAGAAGTGTTTAAAATTGTTTGAAGCTTTTTGGATTAAAGATTACATCTATACCCCTACCTTTAGTCACCACGTGATGCATTTCAATTGTTGACCTTCGAATTTAATTCAAGGCCTTGGTTATTTCTTGTCTTTAAAGTTTAATCCATCATGAAACCAAACGAAAAGTTGTAATACAACAGTGACGGAGTGAGGATTATAGTCTTGGATGGGCCAAATAGTAAATGACCACTAAACAAAAATGTGACATCATTCAAGAATAACTTAATTCTAATCGCTGCAACTAGATAACTCCAAAAACACGTAAGAAGTATACGATATTTATAGTGAATATAAGAAAGATCATAATAACTCCATTATGATCGTTGAACGCGACTAAACTTTCGAATTTTAACTCCTTACTCTTTCCCACCGTAGAACTCCAATAGAAAGAGGGTAAAATAAAGTTGATGGTCTAAATCTATATGCTTAAAATAAAGTAGATGATAATAAACCTATCTCAATACAAGAATAATGTGATATGAAACAATAAGTAAGAAAAATAATTGATGGAACATGTTCTATTTTCATCAATAATGACACATGATTAGTCGTCATAATGTAACACTCTAATCTAATCAAGATCAAGTATGAACGTAACTCTTTCTTTAAGCTTCAATCAAGTTAATAATAAATTGTTGCCTAGTTGGTGGGCCAAACACATCAAAATAGATCAAGTGGTTCAATTGTCCATTAAAATATATGCTATTACCAAACATTGCTGGACCTCTTGGGTTGGCCTTGGCCCACCCTACTACATACATACCTCCGTCCCTCCCTGAGTTGTATACTTCAGTTCAACGAATATCAATTCTTTCTAGTGATGATTTACGTAAGTTAATTTAGTGAATTTTATATGTAATTAAAATACCTAGCAAATATACGTTCCAGAGTAACCACGTTTTCTAGAAGTATAAAATTTGGTTTTATTGTTTTTTTGAAAGACAACACTATTCAGGGGGCGCTTGGTTGAAATGAAAAAAATAAAAAAGGCAATGATAATAATAATATAAAGGAATACAATGATTATCTTATTGTGTATGATGTAGCTTGGTTTAAATGTCAAGGAGTAAAAGTGATTTATGCTTATTATGACACTTCTATCTTCTTTTAAACACAATTGACGAAACAATAATAAAAAACTAATTTTGTTATAGTGACTTCTAACTAGCACTCAACCAAAGCAAATTTGATATGAAACAACAAAAAATTA
The DNA here is from genome assembly GCA_026074375.1 of Tanacetum coccineum. Classification (NCBI taxonomy): domain Eukaryota; kingdom Viridiplantae; phylum Streptophyta; class Magnoliopsida; order Asterales; family Asteraceae; genus Tanacetum; species Tanacetum coccineum. Next base: position 15,300 of record BQNB010054358.1, read on the forward strand.
TACTGTAACAAAGATCGTTGCAAAAATACATTAAAATAGTAATGAAATCAATGATGCCTCAAGTCTCAGCAAACTCCAGTTCTTAAAAAATGTGTTAAACTACGAGCACTAAGAAGTTGTTACATTTTATAGATGGGTGAATGTCATAAAATACCAACGAAGTCTCAAAATTGTCCCGACTTTACCAACGAACTAAATTTCGTTCTGTCTACACCAACGAACTTTCAAATTTTGTTCCGATATCAACCATATCATACAATTTTACTGACATCGTGGCAGTTACCCTCCACGCTGACAACAATTTATATTTTTTTAATTAAATTAATACAAGTCAATTCCATATCAGCATTCCACCCATAAAAGTCAAGTGGGTCAAATCTTTTTTTCTTTTTTTTCTCTCCATAATTAGTGAGGCATTTCATCAAACAACAACTGGTGTTGTTTGATCGTAACGCCTTGAACATCCGATTATGATTCTTGAAGGAAGACAATAATATAATGCATCATCTTCTTCAATCGTAACCCCTTGAACAACCGCTAGCTTCACCATTGTTCCACTAACACCACCTTGCTTCTCCCTAGCTTCCATAAGACCTCTATAGAGTACACTGTCAATCCACTTCTCTACACCACCCGCTCGGGTCTGATAACCAACATGATGTAAGTATTTGCAACATCACTTCATTCTCAATCTCTAAAAGAGAGTTTCTGAACGAGAATCGAAATCAAACGACTCAAATACCACTTTCTCATCCATTTGCTGTAGAAATTCTTCCAACCATACGTCTTTAGTATCAGAAACAGTGTCGCTTTCACTCTCTTCAGCTTCGTCCAATGGAAGATTCAAGTCAAAACAAGATTTGATTTTTTTGACTTTGGGTACCAATATATCGAATTCGCCGATTTCTCTACCACGTGCATCTGCCTTGTCTATGTGTTCTAGAAATACTACAGTCTGGGGTCTCTTGGTCAACTCCTCAGCAATATATCTTGTGATGGTTTTTCCCCTAAATGATGGATCAGAAAAGTTTACACCTTGAGGATTGAAAATGGACCCGTGATGACATATCTGATTTTCAAAGTTTCAAAGAACGAATGAGAAGAGATTATGGGATGCTGAGTGTTTTGATCTAAAATGATTTCTGGGTAGATTTTAGAAGATAATGAATGGTTGGTGGTGGGTGAAGTGAAGAAAAGAGGAAAGAGATAAGGGTAAGTTAGTCATTTCATTTTATAATTAGGTCGGGTTATAATGGATCGATGAGGTGAGTACAAATTCCACGCTTGGTCAATTTTATCACATTTGTTAAAAATAAAAAATAAATAAACACACGTGATAACTACCGGTTATATGGTCGCGGAGGATTGTCACCAGGCGCAGGGCGGGAACAAGTGTTCGTTGGTGTAGACATAACGAAATTTAGTTCGTTGGTGTAGTCGGGACATTTTTGAAACTTCGTTGGTATTTTATGACATTCACCCTTTATAGATTGAAGAAATATATTGAAAACCAAATGTGAGAATCAACAAATCCAAACATAATGACGAATATGAAAAAATATGGTGGTGGAGGGTAAAAAAATTTGTAAGTTATGGAAAAGTGAGCATAAATTTTTCATACCCCACAAATTGTTGAGGAATTGTGGATTAACCACTATGGGTAATGGTTAATGGATGATTGCATTACCTCTAATCAACCATCATTTTTAATTATCTTACCCATTCCTTAGTATCTATAACCTCCAACCAAACACCCCCTAAAAGAAACAAAGAAACAAGTGAGTGTTATAAATTACAATAACGCTCATTTTTAAAATAAAGAACTACGATTTTTATTAATATAACGAGTTTATTATTTATATGTTATACATTTGTTTACAATTATAAATATATGTTGTTATGTCATTTTATATCATATAATTACAGAACAACTAATTTGCCAATCACTTTTATTTAACAGCTTGCAGTTTACAGCTTACAGCAGCATACAGCTTACAGCTAGTTTTGCCAAACATACCTTAACTAGATCATTTTTTTAAATCAAATTCCTCTTTAGATATTGAATTACTCTTGAGATTACGTGAAAAAGAGGCATTTCCGATATATGATTGCAATGAAGTTAGCCATTGAAATTTAAGCTTTCTGACATCCTACCAAACCATCTAATAACGGTAATTACTTGATTTTGAAAAGCCAACAGTTAAACGCATAAAAACGAGGAACCTTGACGGCAAGGACATAAGATATATAGGGGCAAGGGGGGTTGCGGCCCCCACCCCCCCCAAAAAAAAAAATTTGCTTCTAAGTACCAATTTTATACTATGTAGATATACATTAGAAAAAAATTACATTCTGCCCTCCTCGAAACTAAAAGTCAAATGCAAATTAATTTTCTTTTTTTACATTTTGTTTCTTTACCAAACAAAAAACAACTAAAAACCCAACTCTTTCCAATCTCCCATTCTCCCAATCTAAAACTATTTTGTGAGTTATCGCGTATTTCTTGTCTTTCTTTTTGGTATATATACATTATGATTTTCGTCTCGGCCCCCCTCGTAAAACTGCTCAAGTTCCGTCCATGCTTGACGGACTTGCTTGAATACCAAGTCTTGACTCTCGAGCCAAACAACATAAGCAAGTTTACAAGGAAAACCAAATTAGAATTTTTGGGAAAATTCCGAAAACCATTCAACTCTAACATCAGGTCAATTTCACCAAGTTGTATAAAAAAATCATGCCGCGTTGGTGCGTGGATAAGATGACCCGAAACTAAGAGACCCTGTGCAGATATATTACGAGTACTTGAAAGTTTCAATGAAAACACAAGTAGCAATGAAGAAAGCACAACACGGTTTGCACGCCAGAAAGGATTTGACGAAGCAACTACTATTATTCATTGTCAATTTGAGAATTTAGTATTTACGATTTTAGGTGCAAAGTCAGAAGACAAAGATGGTTGACTTTTGTCTATGTAGAATAAAAGGAGTACCAAAGCTAGCAACAACTGTTACCACATTGTTTGCTCTCAAAACTGAATAATGAATCCATCCTCATCATCTGTCTCCCCATCTTCTTCCAAGAGGAAAAGGGACGACTCAATTTTTTATGAAGAACCCAATTGTAAAAAAGCAAAGAATGATATATTCATGAATTATTCTTTTGAAGATATCGGCCAAAGCTTTATTAGCCACCTCCGACAAGCACTCAGTCGCAACAGTTTTACAATATCTGACCACACCGTGCTCCCTGTTGGTCAAGACATGCGTTTACAACTGTTTAAAGCTATTGAGGAATCTGAGATCTATGTTGTTGTGTTCTCCACCAACTATGCTTCTTACAAGGTGCCTCGATGAGCTGGTCCACATAGTGGATTGCCTTGGCAAGTTAGAACAAAGAAAAGTACTTCCCGTATTTTATAAAGTCGATCCATCTGATGTTAGAAGCCAAAAAGGTTCTTTTATGGAAGCTTTCCTAGCTCATGAGACCAACGTTGATCCAGAAAGAGTTCAAAACTGGAAGCAAGCCTTAAAAGATGCAGGTCAATTGTCTGGTCTAACCATGCAAAATGGGTAACTTTCTTCTCCTCGCCGTTTTCTTTTTGTTACAAATAAATCATAGTTTTTTTGTCAAATTTAATAAAAAGATAAAGGCTATAGTTGTATGCTTGGTTTGTAAATTTTGAAATTAGGTAGCACGAAAAATGAAGCTGATACAAGCATTGAAAAAAGCTACGTATAACTGATAAGGATCAAACTCATTATCTCAATAAAGAACCAATCTATATGGTATATGTGAAATTGTAAGTCAACCTGAATCGATTATAGAATGACCAAAAGCAACACAGCTAAAATATATAGCAATATAGTCATGGGAAAATTCCCAAAATAGACCCAATCACCCAAAGTGTTAACTTTTTCTGGACCAAAAAATTTTGATTTCTCAAAATAATTAGTCGCCTAAAATTGTACTTTTTGTGTAAGTAACTTTTCAGAATTATTTTTGGGTGACCTATTAAATGTACTTTAGGCGATTTTTTTTTGTACATTTTACTTACACATGACTACTTACACAAAAAGTACTTTAAATAAGTCGCTCAAAAATATTTTTGAAAAGTTACTTACACAAAAAGTACAATTTTGGACGACTGGTCTATTTTTAGAAGTCAAATTTTTTTGGTCTAGAAAAGGTTAACATTTTGGGCGACTAGTCTATTTTGAGAAATTTTCTTATAGTCATTCTGTTACACAGATTACTTGTTATAGATTAACTAGTTGGATACCCGCGCATAGCGGCGGCGATAAAAATTGCTAACCCAACTCGCTCCGCAATTCCCTACATGCTTAGAGAATTCGTTTGTTTGGGTTTTCATAGCTTTCTCGCAACATCATATTAACATCATTCTCGCTTGTATAAAGACTCACACACTCTTTTGCCCATCAAACATTGGCTCCAAAAGTATATATATCTTTTACGAATCAAGTTTGTATTCAAATTAAAGTTAAAGTTGTTAAAAAATTCAAAATAAACCCACTAAAAATGTGAAAAGCTAAAAATTTATAAAAATATATCAAAATGGATGTTGAATTAAAGATTACAGAATTTTAGAAAATACGGTGAAATTAGATCATAAAAAAATAAATAGATAAAAAGATATGTCAAATTGAAAATAAAAGTGATATTTTAATTAAGAAGTGACACATGTCATGTGATTTTCTAAAATAAGATGGATGATCAAGATTGCACCTCCTTATCTTAATTTTTGATGAGACCCACATTGTAAATGCTTTATACTAGGGGTGTTCACGGGGCAGTTCGGTTCGGTTAGTTGGAAGATTTAAACTATCCGTCGCGGGGCGGGTAATTAATTTTACTATCCGTCGCCGAACCGTACTAGGCGGGTAACCGGACATGCGGGTACCCGAAGTGAGCGGTTACCCGCGGTTCGGGTCACGGTTAACCGTTTTTGACGTTTAATAGAGTTTAACCGTATAAAAAATTACATAGTCTAGAACATAAAATGTATTTCTAGTAAAATTAAATGACGTTGAATTTAAAAGTCATATAAAACTTAAGTATTTCGTTACAATAATTGCATTCAAATATTCATATATAACGTATTAACAAAAAATATTACTCGACGTTATAGATTACGATCACATTAATCAATTTTCACACATAGATTTTTACAAATGTTTACTTTACGAGCGAAAAAGTCGTTATACAATAAAAGTATTGCAATAATCGGTTAATACTTGTACAATTATTTGAATATTAGTTAGAAAATAATCATGTATAATATGCACGGTTCGGTTCGGTTAACCGCGGATATCTAAAAGTAAAAACCGAAACCGAACCATTATAAGCGGGTTTTTTCGGTTTCGGATTGAGCGGTTCGGCTCGGTTCGTCGGTTTCACGGTTTTTTTGAACACCCCTACTTTATACAATAGTATAGATGAATCAAAATGATAATTTGATCGGTATATGTGAAGTGGTCGAGAACATTTTGTTTGAAGAATAATTTAATGGTTTTTTAAAATTTCCCACAAATCTCTAAAAAGGAAAAACATTGAAGAAGTTGTCACTGAAACGTTGACGGACCTTTTAGTTGGTGAAAAATATCTCATTTTTTAAGGAAAATTTTCATTTGAAAAGGAAAATATTGAAATTCCGTTTAATCGCATTTTTTTAAAACATTTTTCAAAAAAGTGAAATTCTCATTCTCACTTTTTTTCAACATTTTAACATAAATATTGAAAAACCCATTCTATCATTTTCCCTTTTTTCTTTCTCAATAAAAAAAAGGAGTCTATAAAAAAAATCAAATATACACCATTTTAACTCTAATCTCTCGTGCCATGCTCCGGCGTCCATTCTTACAGCCGTTTATAATAATTTTTAAAATTTTTTTGTTTATACATTTTCATACGTTTTTATACATTTTCATTCGTTTTTTACTGTTTGTATACGTTTTCATCCGTTTTAATCCATATTTATTCGTTTTCATCCGTTTTTATACTTGTTCATCCGTTTTTGACAATTTTCGTCCGTTTTGTACTTTTTTTTACGTTTCCGTCCATTTCTGTACGTTTTAACGCTTTCGTCCGTTTTGTATGTTTTTTAACGCTTTCGTTTGTTTTTAACGTTTTTGACCGATTTCGACTGTTTTTGTCCGTTCTCGACCGATTTCGATCGTTTTCGTCCGTTTTCGACCGATTTTGACCGATTTTGACCGTTTTTGTCCGTTTTCGATCGATTTCGTCCGATTTTGATTGTTTTCAACCAATTTCGGTTGATTTCGACCGTTTTCGTCCCTTTTGAACGCTTTTATACGTCGTCATACGTTTTTATACATTTTTTCAAAAAGTACTAAAACGTATAAAAACGGATAAACATATTAAAACGTTAAAAATTGTATCTAAACATACAAAAACATAGAAAACGTACAAAAACGGACGAAAACGGTCGAAAACAGACGAAAACGAACGAAAAAGACGTAAACAATCGAAAACGACTGAAAACTGTCGAATACGGTCGAAAACGGACGAAAACTGTCGAAGACGGTCGAAATCGGTCGAAAACGGTCAAAATCGGACGAAAACCTTTAAAAACAGATGAAAACGTACAAAAATGGACAAAATCGTACGAAAATGTATAAAAACATTAAAAACGGATGAAAACGTAAAAAAGTACAAAACGTATAAAAATGGATAAAAACTGATGAAAACGAATGAAAGCTTATTGAAAAAAACTTTTGATCTGATAGACCCGTCCCCTTGAGTGACTCACCTATAATTTTAGGTGAGACCCGTCTAGACCTGTTGAGAGACCCAACTGGACCTATCTATAATATAAAGGGAGAAAAGCTAGACCCAACTAGACCAATCTATAAGTATTAAGGAAGACCCAACTAGACTCATACCTTAAAAATATTTACCCAAGTAAACCGAAATTTAATCGATGGGTCTCAAATTGCCACCTCTAATAAAACCGATAAAAACGTATAAACGGATAAAAACGAATGAAAGCGGATGAAATTGTATAAAAACGGATAAGTATAAAAACGGATGAAAACATATAAAAAGGGTATAAGGATGGATAAAACGGATAAAAACGAACAAAACGGATGAAAACGTATAAAAACGTAAAACAACCGTATAAAACATATGAAAATGTACAAAGATCCAATATGAAAAAAAAGTTATATATGAAAAGAAAAATGCTTGAAAATACCTTCTTTTAAACATCTTTTCATTTTATGAAAAAGGAAAAATATAAATACATCTAAACGGTTTTTTAAAATTCACTCTTCTCTAAAGAAGGAAAACCATTCACTTCTCTAGGAAATTAGAAATGAAAAAACATGAAATTTTTTCACCAACTAAACGGCCCTGAATTTCTGATGCTTTGAAAGATTACCCATGCAATGTATTGAACTTGTCACTGAAATTTGGCAGGGATGAGGCGAAATTTATATTGGAAATCATTGAGGAAGTTGAAAAGATGCAAAGTCCCCACGAGTTGCATGTTACGGACCACCCTGTTGGGATAGGATCTCGAGCAGAAGAACTAATCTCAAAATTAGAGTTAGATTGTGAAGATGTTTTGGTCGTTGCAGTTTTTGGAATTAGCGGGATAGGTAAGACCACCATTGTCAAAGCTACTTATAATAAAATTGCTGCAAAATTTGACGTCAGTTGTTTTCTTGGGGATATACATTACAACTGTGGAGGTCCAAACTGGAAGGATTTGCCAAAGCTTCTTATTTCTTGTCTAACTCAAAATGATAAATTTTCGATCAAGAATTGTCATCATCGTCATAATGACAGAGTTACAAAGATTAAAAGTTTGATAAGTGGTCGAAAGACTCTGCTGGTTCTGGACGATGTTGATAACTTCCAGCAGTTGGAGGGTTTGGGAATTGATCCTGCATGGTTTTATAAAGGAAGTAGAATTATTGTGACGACAAGAGATAAACGGTCTCTTGGTAACATAAAATACGTTTCCTACCATACAATGTTGTTAAATAGAAGGGAATCTCTGAACCTCTTTACTCGGCTTATGTTCTCAAGAGACAGTCCTGTCGACATGCAGTTTGTAAAAGAAGTTGTGGCTCGTGCTGGAGGGCTTCCTTTGATTCTTAAGGTTTGGAGTCGCCATTTTAAACAGTTTCAAACGGAACAATGGCCAAGCATATTGGATACACTAAAAAAAATTCCTCATGGTGATGTTCAAAAGCAACTTCAGATGAGCTATGATTCACTTACCAATAGAGCCAAGAAGCTGTTCCTTGATATTGCTTGTTTCTTTAGGGGAATTGAAAAGGATACAGTCGTTAAAGTACTAAATAATGAAGACTTGGCATTCTACGCAGATATTGAAATTCAATATCTTGTCGATAAAGGTCTAGTTGAATTAGGCTCTCAAGTGATGATGCATCATATAATTCAGGATATGGGACGAGAAATTGTCCGCCAAGAAAATGAAGATGAGCCTGGAAAACGTACTAGATTGAGAGATGACAGTGATGTGCTCAGCGTATTGACAGAATTTTCGGTATAATCTTATATTTCTGATATAAAAGCGTGTAGATAACCTTAAATAGCATGTGATCTGGTGAAATACAATATAACTCTCTTCTTTCGTATTTACCTGCAGGGTACAGAATCTGTTGAAAGCATTAGATTTGAATACGCATATGAGAAGAAAAAAGAGATTGTGCAATTGGAGGCCTTTAGAAACATGAGCAATCTGAGATTGCTGAGTTTTTTTGGTCCTGGTCTATCTTGGACTCCTTTTGATGATGATATGCCTCCCTTATCTTTCAAAAAATTAAAGTACTTGCAGTGGGATCGTTTTCCTATGAAAAGCATTAACATTGATATGGGTAATGTGGTTGTTCTACGATTGGGATTTAGCAAACTGGAAATACTTTGGGAAGGATTCAAGGTATGATCATGTCTATGTATATTCTAGTTTTGTCCTTATAAGTATATAAATTATATCTCAGTATATAGCTTAGGACAATTTTTTCCCCTAGTTGGTAATGGTGACACTTGGTGCTTGGAGTTAAATTATTGAGATACCAATTTCATGTTACACCTGAAACCAGTCATGAACTGGCCCAGAATTGAACAAACCTAGTATAGACTGAACTGTTAAGTATCAGCCTTGTTAAAATTAGTTAAATGTACACTAAACCAGTCCTAAATAAAATCATTCTTAAACCGGTTTTTGTTTTCTATTTTTTGCAAATTGGGTATGAGCTCTACCGGAAGCTCTAAATCATAGATGTGCCACATGCGATACTAAGAACTGAATTTTCATGTAACGCTTTATAGAATTGATTGGAATTATATTTATTTTTAATATAGAATTGGATCCAGGAAAAATCTATCCAGCACTAACTCTAGCTGGATTGAAGATCCTAAAAGATCTGGCACTAAAATGATTGGTGTTTCTTGGTAAATAAATATCGACTGTTTTATACGGGTCCAAATTCCAGTTTAAACTGAACCTTGTACATCTCTAGTGATCCTTCAACAGTAAATTACGCTTTTGTTATATTCTTTCATATTTTTTTTTAATATTCTTTCATATTAATGTATATAGTGATTAGATAATCTTATGACCCGATCGATATTGTGTGTGTTTTTCATTCCAGAATCTCAAGAAACTAAGGATTCTAGACCTGAATTGTTCTCACTCATTAATCAAGACTGGCGATTTCAGCGGACTTGAGAATCTGGAGGAAATGAGCTTTACGGGTTGCAATAAGTTAGAAGAGTTGCACAGCTCTATTGGTTGCCTTCACAAACTAGCTATCTTGAACTTATCATACTGCACACGGTTAAAGAGGTTCCCATGGGAAATGTTAAGTAAATTACTGTCTCTTCGAAAGCTATTTCTCGGTCAATGTGAGAACATTGGATTAGAGCTTGAAGAGGTAAGTGTTCCTTTCATGTCCTCTCTTAGGATATGCCCATTAAAAGTTCTAAGGCTTAGTGAATGCAACGTTCTGGAGATACCAGCTGATGTTGGGAGCCTAAGATGGCTGAAGCAGTTGGACTTAAGTTATAATAGATTCTCTAGCCTTCCAGAGAGTATTGAACAACTTCATGAATTAAAGACTATACTGTTTTCAGATTGTTACAACATGCACTCTATCCCAAATCTTCCACCAAACCTTGAATTCATTAGAGCGTCTTGTTGTAAAAACCTGGTGAATCTTCCTTCAAACATATCTGATTTAAATTTTTTAAGAAAACTTGATTTAAGTGAATGCTACCTACTTGGATCTGCAGCCCATGATTGTTTCAGGAAGCTTACACGAATAAGAAGCTTATGTATATTAAAAATGAGGAATTGCAATGTATCAGAAGTATCCAGCGAAATTGGGAGTATGGTGTCACTAACTAACTTAGACCTTTCAGGAAACACATTTTCTAGTCTCCCTGACACCATCAGCAAGCTTTTAGAACTACACGAGCTTAATATAAATCATTGTACTAAATTAGAGTTGCTTCCACTTCTTCCATCAAACTTAAGAAAGATCCAAGCATTCAAGTGTTGTTCATTAGACGTGATCCCTTTTGATCCAATAACAGCAAATTATAGCCTTCGTACTAAAGTTGGCAAGGTACCCAATCCTGCCTCCCTTGCATATTTCATACTGAACTGGCTTTTTTCATGTATTATTATGCAGTTTGCTGATTGTAACAAATGTTTTAATGCAACAGGATTCACCCCTCACTGAACCATTACAGATCTATCTCTCAGGAGATGAGATTCCTGATTGGTGCAATTATCGACATAATGGAGACATTTTATCTTTTGAGGCACCTACGCACTTGGACAAGAAAATTTTGGGATTCATCATACATGCAACCACACAACAGCATTACCACTCATCCCCATACATCACTCCAAAAATACTGAATAAAACGAATCAAAAAAGTCATCATTTTAGACGAATGGAGTTAGGAAGCATTTCTACGTGTATCATATTTTATCCACTTGATGATACAACTCTTGTGGTGAAACCAGGCGATACTGCCGTTCTTCAATTTCGTGATGAATATGTTCCAAAAAGGGTTACGAGCTACGGGTTAAGCTTGGTATATGAGGGTGATGAGATGGATTCTAAATTAGTTATTGAGCCCACTCGCCCAATTCTGTCTGAGTTGACGACTAGTATGACTGAGCTATGCGACAGCTCATTTCAGTCGGATGATGAGGTTTGATCCCAATAATGGCAATAATTCAAATTGTATTATTATGTATAGGCTTAATCAAACATGATTGGTAGATTATTTTTTTATTCCCCGTCATTTCTTTGGATTTTCCATGTGTTTCAATCTGACAGTTAAGCTTATTATTCAGTTTATGTCTCGGGCTTATGTATCATCGAGTTGACTGAATGCTTCAATTGGCCGTATATTAAAAATGGAGAAATGTTGTAACCATATATAAACTTCACAAAAAGATTTTTATTGAGGTGTAGCAAAATGATTAGTTCAAAAAAAAAGTCAGTAAAGTAAAATAGAAAACAATTAAACCAAGTGTCATGCCACATCATTGTGTAAAAATTTGTTTATATATATATATTATGTGAATGTAGCAAACTTGTTAAAAATGTTACACTTATCTGTCAGTTGTCATTAAGGTGGTGTTTCTTTTTTTTATCTGTTTGGAAAGGATCTCCTGTTTCATAATAGGATCTTATTGCAGGTGATTTTATGTGTAAAAAATGTGTTTCTTTTTCTTGCTTAATGACAAACACTAATAAAGTAAATTACTATCTTAACCTTTATTTGAATCAATGTATAAAATCACTTTTATATCGCACGGTAAACAATATTCTTGAAAGACCATGTCCAATTTGCATATGAAACACTGATCTGCCCTTGCTAATTCATGTATGTGACCAAAACTAATTACACTGATGTTATGACCAAAACTAATTACAAACTGACCCATGAAAACATATTAATATCACAGATCTAACCTTGCTAATTCATGTAGTATATGAAACACAAAATTCATTAAAACCCCCAGATTATAACTGATCCATGAAAACATATTAATATATCATAGATATAACTTTGTTCTCTTATGACCAAAACTAATTACTTAAAAAAATCTCTATTTGGTATTCACAAAACTAATTAAAAAAAAATCACAGATCTAATCTATTATTACACCATTATTGAAAATTAAAGCTTTTTAGCAAATAATAAAAATTGAGGAATAATGGTGGCGAGAAGGGTAAGATGAGAAGCGTCGTTGGTGATGGAGGTCGGCAGGAAGGAATATGTTGGTGGTGCCCAGTGAGGGAGGATTCAAGAGGGTGGCAGTTGGTTGTTGAAGATGATTGAAGTGGAAGATTAAAAAATGAAAGGGTACTATGAGTCTTTATGGTGTCCTGGTTAGAAAAGGGGTGAGTTTTTACACCCTTTCACAAGTAAGATGTCATTTTGTATTAAGCAGAAAGTAAACGCCCACTAAGTCAACTGTATTTATATTTATGCTATGGTTCCCATGAAAATGGTCCCCAACATAACTTATAAGTTATCTATAGTAGCGCACAATATTATTGAAAGTTAAAATTTAGCGTGACAAAATGACTAAACTACCTTTGATTATCATTCAAAATTTCCAGCCAAAATATTACCTTTGATTTTCATTAATAACCTCTGATTTGGAATTGGGCGAGATTGTGTTTGCTCTCAAGATCCGGAAACACTACTTGTATGGGACAAAGAGCGTTATCTATACTGACTATAAGAGTCTTCAGCATATCTTTAACCAAAAGGAATTAAACATGCGTCAGCGTCGCTGGATAGAGCTTTTCAGCAACTATGATTGCGAAATTCGCTACCATCCTGGTAAGGCGAATGTAGTAGCTGATGCACTGAGTAGGAAGGGGAGAATTAAACCTAAGAGGATTAGAGCTATGAACATGACCCTTCAGTCGAGTATCAAGGATAAGATACTAGCGGCTCAGAAGGAGGCATCTGATGAGTCTGC
>BQNB010054358.1:29441-39580 GCA_026074375.1 Tanacetum coccineum
AATTATATAGTATCAAATTATGTGGAGGATTCTTGTATTGTTGTTGAAATTTTTGGCAGAGGGTCTGAATATGAGAATGAGGTAATAGCCCAGTCCGTGAAGGAAGAAAAGAAGCGAAAACAAAGAGAAAATATTGCAGAAGATCTATTTAACAAAACAAAGGTGCATCTATTAGCTTAACATTTATCTTATAAGAACAAATTTTCCCAGGCATAAACTAGAACATGTAACTTGGGAATGGTAATAGGTCAAAATAGGTTCTCGGTGAGAATCAGATTTAGGTCAATACGTGCATGTTTCTAATACTGGTCAAAATGGAACAATATCTACCCACTAAAACTTTTGCTGTTCTTCTTATAAAACAATAGATGAGTAGTTCACATATTAAATACTGCTATTACATAAATGGTACTTAAATAATTATCTAATTCTATTTGACGATGTCTGTTTTTGGCTAAGTTTTTAACATTTGATATGTTGAAGATAGATATAAGCTAAGTTGTTATATATTTTAGGCAATTTTCCACCCGCCATAGATGATTATAGTTGCTTTTTGTAATTTCTAAATAATGTTTTTAGGCGAAGCAATGTGGAGCGGCTGGTTTTCTTCGAGGATTTTAACTCGAAGATGAGGCAGGCAATCTTTTTGTTATGGTATGGAACATGTGTCTTAAAATCTTAGCATCTTTATACAGTACCTTAACAATGAAAATAGAGTTGGAAATTGTCGAGTGTAAGGTGCTGTTTGGAACTGTTACAAAAATTGTTGCCATCTTATTTCTACGATAGATTGTTGGCACACTAAACCCCCTTTGGGGAACGCGGATGGTATTTTATGCCTAGGTTGTGACTTGTATATATCCCTGATGTAACTGTAAACCCTAAGTTCTAATTTGAAATTGATTAGAGTGACTGGCTAGTGTAGCCGTGAACTTACTCTTTTGATCGAACCACGTAAACACTTGTTTGTTTCTTCGCTTGTATTGTTGTTTAATGTCCGCTTGTTGTTTTCATGTTTCTTGATTTTCCAAACAAAACACAAGCATAGTTGACTGCAACTATTTTGTAGCAGCTGCAATTATCTAGCAAGAGGACAAGTGATGTAACTAAAACATCAACCTTGCAAAAAATGTGATAAATATATTATTATATACATGTCTATTTCGTTATATTTGATATTTGTGTTTTGTAACAGGTGTGGTAGGTATTAAAACAAATGTTATTCTATTCTTACTAGCTTGATTAGTCGATTGCTGAGAAAATGTTTCATTCTTTTCTCAAAGTACAAATTTGTTGGTTTTACGCTATTTTAAAGTTTTCAAACATTCTCAATGGAAAAGTGATTGTAAGAGAAAATGTATGCCATTACCCTTACATTTATCTAGATGACTAGCATATATGTATAGATTTGTGCATGGTTAAAATCTGAAAAACATAATGCATTTTTGTTATGGGCTAGAATAGGAAAAAGGGTAAAAAAAAACCGCATGCCGTAGGTAACTTAGCTCAAGATTATTTCTCCCATATCAAGTCGCTATTATTTGAACATTACTTTTTATATGTTATAATAATCATGTTCTTTTTTAATGTGTAGTTAAGGCAAAATCATGTGCTAAAAAAAATTGCAGCGTGCATGAATGTTTTTAGAAGACGGGCATATATGTTCTAATAAATTCGACGAGAAACACATTGTGCACATATGTTCTCGAAGCCGTGCTTATATGTTCTCGAAGCCGTGCATATATGTTCTCGAAGCTTGCACACATGTTTTTCGAAAAGTGCACACATGTTTTTGAATCTCTTGCACATTTATATTTAATAATATACATTTGTATTAAAATTGTATTTCCTTTTATCTCAAATTTTGTGTAATGTATTTACGTTTTTGTTTTGTTGTAAATTTAGAGATTACATGTATATGTTCATGTTTTTTGTTATAAATTTTCAAAGATAATGTACACTAGAAACATATGTGCAATAGTCATTTTAAGCAAACAAATACTCCCTCCGTCCCAAAATTATTGTCTCCCGACAAAAAACACACAGTTTAAGAAAAATGCATTTATTACTGCTTTCTCTCTCTTACTTTTTGACAGAATGACAGTTTTACCCTTAACTAATTAATTAAAGTCTTCTTTAAAGTTTGTAATATTAATTTCAAACAAGGGTAATATAATAAACTTAATCAAACTTTCTTATCTATTTTTAGTAGTGGACAAATAAATTGGGACATCCCAAAAAGGAAACATGGACAATAAAAATAGGAAAGAGGGAGTAAGTTTCATGGCTAAATAACTGTACGCAAGAAACGTATGTAAATTTACAGTATTTAAAAAAAACATATATGTACCTTATTTTCTTTGGTTAAAATTTGTATCCTGGAAAAAAAAAATTAAAAAATTCCAAAAATTTAGGGGTTTAAAAAAAACATTTTTTAATTAATTAAAAAAAAATAATTCTAAAAATTTAGGGGCTTACAAAAACGTTTTTTAAATAAGAAAATTCAAAAATAAAAAATCAAAATGTGATTTGACTATTCTACCATTTTGAATTGAAGAAAAATACTAAATTCTAATTGGTTTAAAGTGGTTCTGTAGGTTCTATACAAAAAAGTAATTCTGCAAAGAATGGTCCCATATATATATATATATATATATATATATATATATATATATATATTATGTGAAAGTAGCAAACCTGTTAAAAATGTTACACTTAGCTGTCAGTTGTCATTAAGTCAACTGTATTTATATTTATGCTATGTTTCCCATGAAAATGGTCCCCAACATAACTTATAAGTTATCTATAGTAGCGCACAATATTATTGAAAGTTAAAATTTAGCGTAAAAAAATGACTAAACTACCTTTGATTATCATTCAAAATTTTGAGCTAAACTATTTTTAGACTTCATTAATTTTTCTGCTAACCAATTACACAGTATATTTATTTCCAATTTCAGTCTACAACAAAATCTAAACACTTATGATTTTCATTAGTAAGTTTTAGCTAAATGACAATACTATTTTTTTTATTATCATTCAAAATTTCCAGCCAAAATATTACCTTTGATTTTCATTAATAACCTTTGATTTGGAATTGGGTCAGATTGTGTTTGTTCTCAAGATCCGGAGACACTACTTGTATGGGACAAAGAGCGTTATCTATACTGACTATAAGAGTATTCAGCATATCTTTAACTAAAAGGAATTGAACATGCGTCAGCGTCGCTGGATAGAGCTTTTTAGCGACTATGACTGCTAAATTCGCTACCATCCTGGTAAGGCGAATGTAGTAGCTGATGCACTGAGTAGGAATGAGAGGATTAAACCTAAGAGGATTAGAGCTATGAACATGACCCTTCAGTCGAGTATCAAGGATAAGATACTAGCGGCTCAGAAGGAGGCATCTGATGAGTCTGCAGGATTGCATAGAGGACTATATGAACTGATAGAACGTAGAAGTGATGGAGCATTGTATTACCTGGATCAAATATGGGTCCCTTTGAAGGTTGATGTGAGAACCCTGGTAATGGACGAAGCCCATAAGTCGAAGTACTCTGTACACCCAGGAGCTGACAAGATGTACTATGATCTTAGGGATCTGTACTGGTGGCCAGGAATGAAAAAGGATATAGCTGTGTATGTGAGCAAATGTTTAACTTGTTTGAAGGTGAAGGCTGAACATCAGAGGCCATCTGGCTTACTGCAGCAACCTGAGATCCCTGAATGGAAATGGGAAAATGAGAGTAAAAATGTAAAGAGATAAGTTAAAGAGGAAATGCATACCGTACACGATAAATTTATAGTGGTATCGGTTCACGAAGCACCTCTTCGCCCTACTCTACTCGAGAGTTACTTCACCAGTCAACAAGCTCCCTTAAGGCGGAGAAAACCGTACACAACGTTGCTTACACCGATTTACGACATAAAGCTAAATGTCGAGTTCTAATCTTAGCTAGAACCAATCTATCACAAGATGACTTCACGACTTCACAACTTCAAGACTTTTTCACAACTTCTTCAGAACTTCACAACTTCTTCACAACTTTACAACTTCACTTCACCACACTACTTATATCACAACTATCTAACACTACTTGGTAAGATCATCACGATCTAACTACAATACACACCATGATCACCATGATCAAGCAATTATACAAGTTTGGAATACATAGACTCGATCTATACATTGTGAATGTATGACATGTCACAAATTCCCTAACTAGCCTACATAACTTTGTATCTTAATGATAACGAAAGTTATTCTCTTGCACTTCAATGGATGGATGATTGGATCACATTTTAAACAAACTTATAATAAGTTAAGTGATCAAAGAAAAGGGTTTGAAAGGAGGTTTTAGATCTGAGAAAACTTTGTGCAAAGAGGTGAGAAAATATGTGGAAACAGTCCACTATTTATAGGCAAAAAGGGCGGTCCCCTTAATTATGGCCGGTCCACTTAATTAATTAAGGGGGCCGGCCATTTTTCAGACGCTCCTTTTTTTTGTTTTTTTGTGGGGAAGGTTTTTCTGGAACTTTCTAGCCGTTTCTAGGTAGAAAATTTGAATTCAAAATATTTGTTTTGAATAAAACATTTCTTATAAATATAAAAATGTTTTGTATATATTTTAAAAATGTTTATCCCATTTTATAAATGTAAGGTTTGGAAAAATAAAAAATTACTTTGATCATTCAACAAATTAAAGTTTGTTTGTTCTTACCTTTAGTGATTTACGTCGGGTGTGAACTTAAATTTATTGTTGAAGAAAACTTGAGACATCGAAAGATGTTGACGAATTGATGATTTGGGATTACGAGTAACTTAAGCACTTTACGTTATGTGTTATAAGTTATATGTTTGTCATCACAAAAACATGAAGAGAATGTATAGATTAAATATCGCAATATTTCTACCAACAATCTCCCCCTTTTTGATGATGAAAAAAATATAACAACTCAGAATTTTCATCAACCTATTTTACTATTATCACAATTATACGGGGAAATTTTTCGCTTTATTAAATTACTTGCATTGTCAATATCTCATTAAGCAAGGTAACTTGCATAACTAAAGTAGACAAGCTCACGCAACCTATCTATAGCAATCCTGTCTTCATATATGTCAAGCAAACATCATAACATGTCAAATCAATATCATCATATTGTTTTTACAAAGTACATTATTCCTATAATGTACCATTCACAACGTTATATCAAAACGGGCTTTAAACCGTTATCGTATACCTCTAAACCCTAATTCCATGAAGGGTTAATATCTAAAGTGAATGTACAAGCTACTAAAGCATATATACAAGTAATATAACATTTCATTTGAAATATAAACTCCCTCCAAGTCAAGTACAAGTTTTCAAAGCACAATGTACAAGTCATTAAGCATGACATCTAAAATAGCCGTTTTACCTCCGTTTTCATTCTAATTTCTTCACCATCACTTGTGTACAAGCTACTACACTCAATATACAATGTGTAAACCCTAATTATTCTATTCATAAACTTTCATACACATTTTTACTCTTAAAACCCTAATTCAAAACTCAGAAACCCTAACCCGAGCTAAATACTACACTATGACCCGTTTCTTCATTTTTATCCATTGTAAACCTAAACCAATACTCAAATAAGTTGTAATAACATTAATTAGAACATTTTAAACCACATTACATCATCATTTTACCATATTAACAACAGTGTACAAGAAATAAATCTAGAAAACCCTAATTGTGCCCTAATTGGAACTTTAGACCCGTTTACTCGTTTTCGCCCATTTTAAACCCGAACCACCTATCAATTCTTGTTATTAATCCTTAGTACAATCCTTAAAAACATTAATCCATCATTATTGATCAAATGTACATGAATTACAAACTTGAAAACCCTAAATAAGCCCTAATGTACCCGAAACTCAAAACCTTTGCATTTTGACCCATTTTGAAGTTTTTCTTGCAATCAAGCACCTTGATGACCATGCTACTTCATCCCTAAGCTACTTACAAGCACCTCCTTTGAATCCTTGGACACTAAATGAGTCACATGACCTCCTTGTTGGCCATTTTCTAGCCGTGACACCTAAATACCCTAAAAACCTTCCACCTTGCTTACCTAGCCTCCATAGCCCCTTATACTTATCATATAGCTTCTACTCATCACCCTCTAGCCCTTACACATGTACCATATCAGATCATAAGCATACCTTGGCCTTTAAGGGTCATTTGACTATAAATATGACCATAAACTCTTCATTTCTACTCATCCCCCACTTCCTCCTCTATAACCCATCATAGCAGCAATACTTTGCTTAATATGAATTCTAATAGATCCTAATAAGTCCCAATAACAGAAGTGAAGCAAAATAAACCAAGAAAAGAAGCCCGGGAGTCGTTATTCTAGGCGTACGAAGCTAAAAGTCCCAATTTCGACCCGTTTCTAAGCTATAAGCTCAAACCCAGGTTCTGAATGTTCTACTTCTGCTCCTACACTCTTATAATGTTCATATGATCCTAAATAAACTCTTGTTAAAGTTTCATAACTTAATTCATGCTCATTTTCTATTTTGATCCAAAATCGTACACCCGAAACCCTAATTTTATGTTTTTCTTAAAACTAAATGTTATAATGATTAAATATTGTTATAATCTATCCTAGCATGCTTAACTAATGTTAAAATAACCACTTTATTGATTATTGAAGGAATTTGAACTTAAAACCCGCGCGTTTACGTTTTGAAACCCTAATTTGACCCGTTTTGCTTCCTAGCTTAACGAATCGTTATTTTAAACTTGTGTTGCGTTAAATCTTCATATTTTAGTTTATTATAACTTATAAATGTCTATTGAAATGTTAAAATAAGCTTGCATGGCAATTTGGACATGTTTTGTAATTATAATCCATGCAAGGGGTATATATCGTAACTTTCTGAAACTTATAACTAAAGGGGCTGAATATGTCATTTTATCAAAGTTATAACTATAGGGGTCTATTATGTCACTTTTCAAAGTACAAGGTTTACTTGGTATATCTTTTAAAGTTGAAGGACCAAAGTCGTAAAAGTGCAAACTCCAAGGGTAAATTCTGCCACTTTTCAAACTCAAGGGTCTAAAATGTAACATTTTGAAAAAGTATAAAATCATGTTTAAAACCTTACAAGACATAACTTTAATTAACGCTTCTCGTGCTTAACATTTCCAGATATTGATTAAAACGCTTAAAACCAATTATATCGTATCACAATACTAGGGAGCTTCATATTAAGGAGTTTCATCTTGGTATTACGTTCTGACTGAGTTGTTGGGTTTACGATTTAAAGTGCCCTAGCTCCTCAAACGTTTACTGAATGACTTCTGAATTATGATGGCCCGAACGGTGATACAATAATTCCAAACTCTTCAATCAAACTCATAACTCTTAAAACTAAAGTTCTAGAGTACAATCTTCCTAAGACTCAACATATTTACTCAGGTTGCGTGACGTGGCTGTTTACTATCATTTGCTATATCAACCTTCCCTGTTAAGATTGTGATAAGGTCGTCAGCTTTCATTTCAGAATATTTATTACATCTACCTATCAGGTGAGATTCATAGCCTCGCATTTTCAATCTTTTGAATGTTTTATAAACCCGCGAGGGGGATACATGCTTGTTACAAACTCTTTTACATACTCGTTTATCTTATAACAATGTGATTACTTTTCAAAGACTTAATGAATTCATAACCCCATATTTCAATCTTTTGAATACTTTATAAACCTGTGATACCTGATATAAACCATGAATGCAAGTGTTTTCTAAATGTATGTGGTATGTGCTTAATTACACATACCATTTTCCATTAAAAACGGACTTAAAAGACTAAAAACGTACCAAAAATACATTGTATTTGTATGTTTGCATTTGTATTGTGCAGGAACGGATATTCAAGAAAAGGACAAAAAGAAAGCCAAAAACAAACAAAACCGAGCACGGAGTGGAAAAGACCAAGTCAAGTCAAAGTCAAAAGTCATCCACATGAAGAAAATACAACTTGAGGGACTAAAACTGCCAAACCTCAAGTTGTATTACAAAAGAAAAAGACAAGGGTCGAAATTGCAAACCGGGCGAAGTTTTGCAATAAGGTTATAAGAGTTGAGGGGCCAAAGCTGCCAACCTACCCAAACTTCATTTTTCCCGCCCAACAAAAACCCAGGTACAACTAGGGATGTCGTCCCATACCTTCTACTCTGCAAAACCACTCAACACCCTAGATAAATCATTTCAGCCACTCCTCTATCAACCCCCAGCTGTATAAGTGCCATGTTGGCAATCCATCACCATTCCCAAGTATTTTCGATGGCTATGATTGACTCCAAAGAAGCACAAAAGAAATTGAAGGCCAGGATTTGTTTTAGAATCACCTCACACAACAAGCACACTTGGTTTTTGTCTCTACAAAGAAACACAGAAGAAAGAGAAGAGAGAAGCCCAAGAGAAGAAGACTTCGGCTATAAATAGAGTCTTTTGTAAACTTTGTAGGGAGTTAGTGAGTAACTAGTTAGTTTTTAATTTTTAATATAACTTAGCTTATTTTCAGTTCTTTTAAAACTCATTTACAGCTTTTACTTTCAGCTTTGTAACACTTTCAAGTTTTAATGCAAATTTGAGGTTTTAAGTCAATTTACAATTCCAAGTGTTAAGTTTCTTAATTGTGCTGTTTTGTGTTCAAAAAGCTCTCAATACAGCTTGTTTATAAGCTCCTTTAATTAAGTAACTTTAAAAAGTTAAGTAGTTAAGAGAAAACCACAAATATCACTCTCAAATATACCACAGCTTATGTTATGGATGATAAGCCAGTTCTGGATGGGCTTATGGACTCTCACTAGCTTGTTTTATACAAGCTAGAGCTTGTAGATTCTTGGTTTGACCCTGTTTTGAGCAAGGGTGTTGTAAGTTTCTCTTTTTCTTGTTTTTCTTATTGATTGTAGAACTGCTAAATTGTGCTTTTTCAGTATGTTTGGTGCTTATTTTGCTTAGTACTGTTAGTTCATTTGTTAACACTGTTAGTTTTGAGTTAACACTGCCAGGCCATTTCAGTTTATTTAAATGCTTATTCTTAATTAAAATTGCTTATAAGTGTCTTATTTTGTTAATAGATAATCTGTTTTTTTTTATTAGTTTGAAAGAGAAATGATTTTTAAGGGATATTTTCAACTAGCAGTACTAACTTTAAGCTACCAGTACTAACTACAAGTTAATACTGTTAGTTAGTTCTGTTAGTACTGATAGACCATTTCTGCTATTTAGCTTATTGTTTGTACTTATTTAAGATTGGTTTAGCTTTTTAGAGTAGATTAAGCCTATTTTAGTTTACTGTCTTCAGTAGAACTTATTTTCCTTTTCAAAATAATTTTAAGAGTTTATCAGTTTTAGTTTTTTTAGCTTATTTATCATTTTAGTTTATTCTGGTTGCTTAATCTTATGCCTAAATGCTTATAGTTAATTATCTGTTTTAGCTTATTTGCTTCTTTCTTGTTTCATAGTGTTTTGTTTAAGCTAGCAGTACTAACTTAGAACAACAGTACTAACATATAACTAGCAGTACTAACTTCAAGTTAGTACTGGTAGTTAATACTGGTAGTTCATTTTAGCTTATCAGCTTATTATCTTTACTTATTAAAGATTTCCTTAGCTTTTTAGAGTATATTAAACCATTTTCCTTTACTTTCTTTAGGGGTAAGCTCATTTAAGCTTATTTTCCCTTTTCAAAGTATTTTCAAGTGTGCATCAGTTATAGTTTTCTAGCTTATTTATCATTATAATCTATTCTGGTTGCTTAATCTTATGCCTAAATGCTTATTAGGGGTAGTTAATTATTTGTTTTAGCTTATTTGCTTATTTCTTGTTTCATTGTGTTTTGTTTAAGCTAGCAGTACTAACTTCAAGTTAGTACTGGTAGTTAATACTGGTAGTACTGCTGTTAGTACTGTTGAGCTTATCTTATTTTATTTAGCTTAATTGCTTTTTGTATTTGCTTATTTTAGAAATAGTTTAGCTTATTTAACTTGTCTTAAGTTTATTTGAGTTTATTTGTGCCTTAGTGTAAAAGTTTTTAGTGTTTTGCCTTTGCTAGCTTTGATTCAATTTCCA